>JAKSZP010004388.1:0-76803 GCA_022478985.1 Massospora cicadina
ATTTGGGCTTTCATGATCATCAATTGGTGGGTCACCCAGGAGTGGAGAAGATGTTAGAATTGGTGCAACGGGAGTATTTGTGGCCAGGCCTGTGTAAGGATATCAGGAAGTATGTGTGAAAGTGTTTGGTATGCGCAAGGATGGAGCCCTTAAGAAAACCACCATTGAGTAAGTTAAATCCACTGCTAATACTATGCGGCCCATGGAGCTCAGTTAGTGTTGATTTTATAATGGGTTTCCCAAAGATTCAGGGGAAGGATGCATTTATGGTGGTCGTGGATAGACTAACCAAATATGCTGAGTTCTTCTCATGAACTGACATTTTTTTCAGCAAGGGACGCGGTGAGGTTTTTCATTATGAGGTGTTCTCTCAGCATGGCTTATCTGAGGAAATCATTTTGGACTGAGGTCCACAATTTGTTTCAAAATTATGGTTGAGTTTGCTGGGGAATTTGGAGGTCAGACCTGGCTGGTCCTTAGCATACCATCCTCAATCGATGGACAAATGGAGAGGGTGAATCATATACTTGAGCAGTATCTCCGGTGTTATGTGTCTGATTGACAGGATGACTGGGTTTCATGGGTTCAAATGTCCCAGTTTGCTTACAACAATATACTCAGTCTTCAACAGAAATGTTACCATTTGACATGAATCATGGTCTCAATCCAATATTTAATGGGGGATCCATGGGCGGAGTGTGTCAGGGGGTGGATGAGATGGTGTGCACCATGTCAGATATTGGGAAGAAGTTATGGGGGAATTTGGAGCAGGAGGTGGCTCAGCAGAAGCGACAAGAAGATCAACAAAGGGTTCCAGATCTAACGTTTGAGCCTGAGGACTGGGTATTGGTGGCAGCTAAGAACTATGCTGTTCCAGTTAAGAGTCATAAGCTGGGACTGAAGTTTCTGGGTCCATACCAGATCGTCTGAGCAATTAATCAAGTTGCCTTTGAATTAAGTTTGCCAATAGGTTCCAGGGCCCATCTGGTGATTCACGCTTTCCAGATACAAGCGGTCAAGGGAATAGGACTGGATCAACTGGGATTGCTAAACCCTAAGGAAGGGGATGTGCCAGAATATGAGGTGGAACAGATATTGGATGTGAGATGGGTGGGGGGCTGGCAGCAACTGCTGATGAAGTGGAAAGGCTATCCAGTGGAGGAGTTGATGTGGCAGATGAAGGAGGACTGCACATGATCCCGGAGAAGGTCCAGGAGTTCAGGTCTTTACAGGGGGGTGATGTAATAAATCAGGAGGCACCTGATCTGTACATTGCTTTGATCAGGTGGCGTTTAATCCAAACGTGGCCCTAATCCAAAGAGCCTCAAACTTGGGAAAGTTGGAGTTGGGAAAATTCGACATCCTGAAACTGAAATGCATCTGCAGAATGACGTCAGGCTTATGCATGGTGTGGACGATGATCTGGTGGGATGAGGAATCTTTGCAAACAATGTGCTGTATGGTGCTTGAAAGTTTAGCCTAGAAGGAGCTTATTCCATACTTGCAAAGTGCTATTTAGGGGAAGATGTCACAGACCTGAAGGGCAGTTGCATCTTCTATGAAAAAATGAAAAAGTCAAATATGGAAAACTTGCTTGCTAATAAGAAAATAATTATTACAATTATTAAGAAATCCAGATCAGAATCATGGGCTTAACCAGTGAGCTTGGTGTGGTGTTGGCGTTGTTCTTAGCCCTTTCCTGGTCCCAGACCCTGCTGTTGGTGTGCAGCGTTTTGGGAACAGTGGTGTGAGAATATGTGGCAATGATGAGGCATGTCGGTCAGGTTTGGGATGGGCTTCTGTAGGCCTGTCCCTAGTATGGTCAGTAACATGGCTCTTACTGCACAATTCATTCTTTGTGTATTAGTGTAAACCCACCCATTACATTTGGCTTCACAATTTACAGGAACCAGAAAGACGACTGGCCTGATGGGCATTGAAGTTACAGGCTTATGATTATGAGATTGTCCACCAAATTGGGGCTTCTCATCATAATGTGGATGGCTTATCATGGTTACCAATGGTCCAGATGGTATACCATCAGGCATATGAGCTATTCCAGATAATGGTCACTGGAGAAATTAAAACAAGCCTCAAGAAATCCAAGGTGCACTTTGAAAATCAATGTAAATCACTGAGACCATGGATGGACAAGTTTTCAAGATGATCAATGGGTGACAATTACTATTCCCAAAGCCGTCAGAAAGAGAAACTATCGTTTAAGCTTATAAGGTTGTCAGGCATGGAGGCCTGAGAAAAACGACTGACCATATTTTCCAGTACTACTCTGGAAGTCAATCAACTATGATGTCGCAGACTATCTGGCTTGCTGTGGGGAGTGCCAGTTGCACAAGCCACATAAGAATATGACTGGATACTGACTGGTCCACCCTAGATTTGCTTGACATATGGTGTCCATCAACATGATGGGACTGCTGACAATGAGCACTGGGGGGATCAAGTACATAATAGTTTTGATTAATCATCTGATGAGATGGGTGAGATAAAGGCCCTAACCAGAGTAAACGCTACCAGTACTGCAAAGTTCATCCTGGATCAAGTAGTATATTGACATGGATGCTTGCAGGTCCTGCTCAGTGACAATAGGACAAATTTCACATCTCATGTGATTCCATAATTAAATGAAATAATGGGGATCTGAGAAGTTGTGTCTGTACCCAACTGGCTGGAGACAAACAGACTGGTGTAAAGAGTTAATGGGACACTGGCCATGATGCTGAGGAAGCTGGGTGCAGAAAAAATTCCGCAAGGGAAATGTACCTGAGTTTGGTGATGTTTGCCCGCAATATTGATCATCATATGGTGACAGAAAAAACGCCGTTTGAGTTGCTATATGGGAGGAAGGCCGCGTTGCCACCAATTTTACATTTGGTGATGGAACCAACATTGGGGATGAGTGCTGAGAAGTATCTGAACTGATTGATGAATATCCTGATTGAAATGCAATTGCAAGCGTTTTATACAACTTTGAAGAAAAGGATATTAGTGAACATGATGGACAATAAGAACTGACCAGCCTTATCAGAATACCTAATAGGCAAAATAGTTGCCTATTGTGATACACATGGTTTTGGGAGAAGAAACAAATTAGATGCGTTGTGGTAAGGTCTGTTTAAGATTATTGCCAGGATGGTGATGGATGCCTAATCTATCAAGGACCTCTTGTATGGAAGAATAGTAAATTGAGTCCATGCTAAGTATTTAAAGTGATGGATCAAGGAATAAAAATAATAATAATAAAGTTCCCAAAGGACTGCTGAACCATTAAGTTGGTTATCTCCTAATGATTTGGTTAAGTCCAAAAAAAGAACCGCTGAACCAAACTAGATGGTTAAGTCTTAAAAGTAAGACATCTGAACCATAAGAAAACTGGTAGGTCTAAGCATACTTAGGATCCAGTTTGGGGGAATAAAATAAAAAGATAGACCACTGAAAGGAAAAAAGGTCAAGTCCCATAAAAAAAAGAAGAAATTAAAAGGTTGATAAAAATATTGGAAAAAAGATTATTAAAAAACGCATAGGAAAAACTGATATATTTTTATTATTATTATTATTTTGGTTATCCTCAATTTGGGGATGATTCCGCCTATGTTGCCTCTTGGAGAGGTAAAATGGATCACAGTAGGAGTAAAATAACCTGTCAAAATATATTTGAGATTGGATGCTAGCAAGGGCTAGACCTACTTAAAACCAAGTTCATTGAGCAGGTGCAGATCCCTGTGAGAAAGTGACTAGGGGAAGAGAAATTGGAATGTTAGAAGAAGCCAAACGTGATACCCCTGAGCGGGGAGGAAAGCAAGAGTACAAGAAGAGGCAGTCAGTGAATAACTCTAAGTAATCCTGATATGGCACTGGAGCTGGGAGATTGGTCTTGAGCACTTGCTGATGGGCTTTGTCAAGAACGCCAGACATATGGGCTGGCAACTAGCAAAAGATACAAGGCGTGGGTTGCCAAATCATGCCCCTATCAAAACCATCAGTGGAAGTTACATAAGGAACATGCCAGAAATGAGATAGTCGTGCAAGGAACAAATGGCATCCTGAAATTGATGACTATGAGCTTCTTGGAAGCTGAAGCAGAAAGAATGATGGAAGCTGGGAGAGGCTGAAAGCTTTGTGGCCCAACTTTGAAAAGCTTGGACAGCAAAGCAAAGAGCATAGGCTGCAATATTCTGATCTATTATGTTTTCAAGATTGGAAGAATTCAGAGCTATGAACAAAGCCTCAGTGACTTGGGCTCTTAATTCTGCATAGGGGAGTTCAAAATTTATGTTGTTGCTGATAGTTAGTTCAGTGGCCAAGACAGCTGGCTTGTAATATTGACCAAGTCAGAAGAGGAACTCCAGAAGCAAGTTTAATCTGGTGAGGAACAAACAATTGAGAGCAAAGGGCAATGCTTCAGGAGGTTTGATGATGATAGGTTTATCTGCAAAAGGAGCTGAATCCAGGAGAGTTTTGAAATCTAACTCCAGAATTAACAAAAGAGGAAGAATTGGTCATAGGTCATTTGAGACAATTTCTAACCTGGTTTCAGCAGGGTTGGTTACCATTTCTGGTAATTTCATGGAAGGACTGGCTACTGGTACTTGACTAGTAGTATAAGTTCTGGAAGGACCATAGAAAAAGTTTCAATGTACATATTGCCTCATCCACTGGAAGAGCTGAAGTTCTTAATCAGACAAGCTATTGAGCAGCTGTTGGTACCAAGGCTTGGAATTTGAAACATGAACTGGACAAGAGGGGGGTGTCAGACTTATATGATAGTCGACATTATGCACTCTGAAATCAATTAATCTCCAATTTCAGAGAAAGTAATCTCAAAATTAATGGGATAAGCTCTCCAGAGAAGAATTAAGAATGATATGAGCCAAGAGGTTATTGAGAGAAAATAACAAGGGCAAACATAAATGAGCATTCTTAATTGAGATGAAGTCCAACCATTGACAGCAAAAATCTCCTGTTGAGGATGAGGAGAAAATCAGGAAATGAGGATGCCAGACCACGAATCCTGAATATGACATTGGGCCATGTGCCCTGATGGTGGAAAACTGGATCCTGGGATTAATATCATCATGATTAAATCAATCAGCCTGGCATGAAAGAAGGTCATGGGGACTGCACTCTGAGTATGCAGTAGCAAGGAAGAAGAGGAAGAGAACTGCATGCTGAAGGTTGTTCTGAGCAGTGATGAATACTGATGTTCATACTCCATTTGAACAAATGATGTATTTGACTGAGTGTCTGAAGCAGTGTTCTCATGCTCTGATCCTTTTCTTGCTAAAAATCTAGGTAAGAGGGGGGATGTGTTGGAATTTTTGTCCATATTCCCAGCTGACTAGATTACCAGGGATTGCTAGGGGATAATTCCCTAATGCAAAGTTAATTGGATATCAGTTGACCCTGATTTTAGGGTAACTATGTTTGGAGGATTTTTTGTTATTTGCTTGGGTCAGATCCGTCAGGGATCAACCCAGATGAATGCTTAAGATCTCTTCAGGCAGAGTTGCTGACAAAATAGGGGCATCTGATAGTTGATTAACTATCAGGTGTACCAATTGGGATTGTTCAGGTTTCATCACCAACTGATTGAGAATTTAAGAATCAAGTTGCAAGCCAAGTGATGCCACCTGCAACTAGTGAATTGATCAGTTGGTTTGTGACCTGCATTAATGGGTAACAAATCCCATTACCTAAGCAGGTCGCTTGCCAAATATGGTTGGTTTGCTTGGATCAAGAGAAAAACGTTAGGGATACATTTTCCAACTCTTTCTATTTTAGGTCTTGAGGATGTCCAATGATGGAATCCTAGCCAGGATGAGGAAGGCCATTGCTGCTGAGAAAAGGATGGGTAATTTAATGACAATGGCTGCCACTTCATTGAGGAGGTGCCAACTGAGGGTTGGACGCCAAATTCCCCACTTTAAGCTTCCTAAAGGATTCACTAATAAAAATCAAAAATTACTAGATCAATTACCAGATTACTTTTACTAGAGTTTTATCTTAGTATACTTTAGCAGAATCCATTTTGAGTTCTATTCTTTCTTAAGAAAATCATTGCTGTGTGCTCTAATTGGGAGACTCTTTAGGATAAAGAGTAAGGATCTGAGCGGGGATCCAGAGAAAAAGCTGAATTAAATTGGGCATTGCTGCTGACTGTGTTCATAGAGAGAAACCTTAAACAGGGATCTAAGTATGGATCAAGTTAGGTGGTACCAGGGAATGAATCCCTATTCAGGCATCATAAGTATTTTGAGAGGAAATGCTGGCTGAGAATAAACCAATTTCTAGTACTTCAATTCAACTATGGATAATAGTCACCATACTATTATCAACAATTATATTTCACTAGCAAACAATGAGAAAAATGCACAACAACCCAAACCTGGTCAGTTAATATAATTATAGATGTTATTAACTGAGAATAATCAAAAAACCTTAAATTTTAACGTGCTGTCCTCAATCAACTCAATTAACCCTACCTGCCTATACAATATACCTCAATAATATTTACCCCATCCAAAGTTATTAATTCCAAGTACAAAATGAGATACTTGCCATGGTATTTGTCCTTAGAAAATCCTGATATGTTTTGGATAGACCTGTCACCATTTTCACAGAAAGCTCTGCAGTGTCCTTCCTATTTAACAGCATCATTTCAAATGGCTGATGCAAACACTGGTGCTATGAACTAATGAAATTTGACTTGACTTCACCCAACATCCCAGAAAATGAATGCTGTGGACAATGGCTTTTCCCGCATTCAAAATAATCTCACTGATGCTGTGATCTTCCATATGGGGAGATTGACCTTGAAAATGAGCTTGTACATATATGAAATTTCCCAAACAAGTCAAAGTACCCAAAGGTATCAATGACATCCAAAAATTCAAAAAAACAGCGGACAAATTTCTTAATTAGTAAAAAATTTGTTGTATGTTCACACTAAAGGATCAGTTACACATATAATTCTAAAAGGCCAAAGAATGCAATGCATAAAAGAAGCACATAATGATGCTAGCCATTTCAGAAGACAAGCAACTAACTCAACCATATTTCTCTTACTGGTGGCATAATGCTTATTCCAATGTCTTTAAACATATTGTCACCTGCCACACTTGTCAAATTTTTGATGCATCACCCCAAACTCAAAAACCTCTCTACCCCATTGTCACTACCAGATTGTTTGAAATGTAGGGTATTAATTTTATAGGACCACTTAGAGTTGCCTCTGATGGGTCCAAATATATTCTTGTCACAAACAAATATTTTACCAAGTGGCCTGTAGCTAAAGAAACCCAACATGTCAACATGTTAACCATCACAATTTTTATTGAAGACAATTCACCATTTATGGACTACCTCACACCATTCTTTTCAATAAAGGCACATACTTTAACAATAAGTTAGTTGAGGAGATAATTGAACAAGTCCACACCAAACATTCTATGTCTACTTCTTAATAGACTGATGCAACAGCTTGACAGAATGCCTCAACCAAACGCTCATGCTTGACCTTGAAAGAAGTACCACCAATAACCTTGAGAAATGGTTCAAACGCCTAAAATCAATACTTTAGGCTTACCACACCAAAATATATACCACTACCAAATATACCCTTTATGAGTTACTTTTTGTTGTCTAATTTCACCCAAACCCTTTAACCAAACAACTTCCCAGTATCAACTAACCATTTGATCACCACCAATAGTGAACCTTTGATCAAAACCTTATAACTGAATATGCCAAGCAAATGAAAGCCAACTATGACAATCAACTTAAATCCCTACAAGTTTACACTATTGGAGATTTAGTCCTCCTTTATCAAAATGAATTAATTAACTCCCATTTAAAGAAGACACACACCCATTATAGAGGACCCTACCAATTTTGAAAGTTCTCCTTTATAGTAATTATGCCCTAGATACTCTCAATGGAGCACTCTACCAATCTACCATTAACAGAAATTGCTTGAAACTCTATTGATACCAAAATGAATAGGGGAGTATCATGTGAATAGGAGGTTCTTGCAGATTCCATGCATGCCAAGAATCTGCACTGCAATTTTTATTCATTTTATCCCAATTTGCTGGTTCCCTGCACACCACCGGAACCTCAAGTAATAGTTATAAATCGCAAAATATAAAAACCCCTTAAATCTACAATAAAATTAAGTGCTTTAGATTTACAGTTGGCTTTCATTGTAGTTATAACGTTTTATTTTATCAATAAAGTATTTTAGTAGTTATGTCCAATCACCCAGAATACACTCGGCGGACCGCCGACCTTGAAAACAACGAATTTTCACGCACCACATGCGCACCTTGCTTTTGAAAAACTGAGGATAGCTAATTTCCACGATACTACCCAGTAATTTTTATAAACAAGATAAACCTAAGCAAATGTTGGGAAAATGTTTTTGAATTAAATCAACCAACAACAAAAAACTACCAACAACTTACCAAAACCAATTAATTTACCAAATCAACCAATCACTAACCACTTACTAAAACTATCAAGCTTATTAATCAACCTAAAACCACCAACCGCTTGGCAAAACCATTGAAACTATTGAATCAACCAATATCAAACTGCTCAGCCGTAACAATATACCAAATACCATCGAAAATATATAGGATTTTCACTTGCTATATATAAAATTACTATGAAAATTAACTTTTTCTTGATTATTGTAGTCATCGGAGATACATAAGTATACCAAATTTCAAAGCTCTAGCTAGTCAGAAGGTAGTTGAAAATCAATCCCAAGATTCTGTCACAAATAGATAGACACCTCGGCGAGTAGAGAAAAAACATTTTAAAATGATAAAATGCAAACTTAGCAAAAACGCTAAATTTGAGATGGGGATTGATACTTTATTTCGAAATCAATCATCCTTAACTTACCCTTAACGTGATGAAGTAATTAATTGAAATTTGGCGCATCCCGATCCGATGGTTACATTCTAAAATGTTTAACTGTTAATCATTCAATTTCAATATGAATCGTTCGATTTATAGCATCAATATGGATATGGATGGATGGACAATCAATAATAATTTAAATGCAACGTTTACATTTTACATCCGATTCAGGCTAATTGCCTTAAACTGATGCCCAACTTGAGCTTATAGCTTCTAGTACCAATAATTCATCCACATTTTTTTGTTTAAATTCGTAACCTTGTTTGTATCAACTAGCCTCACCTTAAAGACCATTTAACGTACAACCCATGCCTTAAGGATGGAGTCATCAAATACCGTGAGCAAACCCTTTTGCAAACCAAAGAAAAAGATTATAAGCTCTAACGACATACAAACCTTTCATTCAAGCACTGCCTATAAAGATTTCATCAACTTCATTGCTGAACTTAATCATTCCGTCATCGGGAAGAAAACAACCGAACCAGTACATGAAAGTCAAGTAAGCTGGTTCGTTTATTTATTTACCATGCACTACCTATTTTATTGATGCTTGCCAAAGCGTTTCTAGTATTTTCGATTTTTCTCTATGTTTATTTTTAATTTTTAGACGGTATTGAGCATTTTAAAAATACACCAAACCCTTAAAGACATTGTCGATGAAATTAAGCCAGACACAAGAGCAAGCAGTCGTTTTGGGAGCCCAGCATTCAAACTATGGTATAATGAGGCGAAACAAGTAATGAATTTTGTTTTTGGACTTTTTGAGTTTGGAAAGTCCGCCTACGCTTATTTATTTTGCACGCCTTTTCAAAACCTGGAAATTCTTGAGCTTTGGTTGATTCAAATAACTAATAGTTAGCTTAGTTTATACCCGGGTCATTAGAAACTTTAGAGTTACCAAAGGATTCCATCCCGGAAATTTGCTACATATTTGACTGAGAGTTTTGGGGACTCAATTCGTGTGGATTATGGAACAGGTCATGAAGCGAATTACTTATGCTTCTTGTAAGTCTATTTTTTAATATAGTACTTAAAAATGTTTGTAGATTATGCCTGAAGAAGTTAAATCTTTTATGCATGAAGACTTTCCTGCAGTAGTTCTTCGCGTCTTTTATGATTACATCGATCTTATGCGCAAAATCCAACTGACCTATTGGCTTGAACCGGCCGGGTCCCACGGCGTGTGGGGACTGATGACTACCATTTCCTCCCCTTTCTCTCGGTTCAGCTCAGTTGAAAGGTCACGATATTTCAGTCCAAAGTGTATTCATGACTCGGAGGTGATTGAGGAATTCACAAGGACTAAGAGGTATTTGTCTTGTATAAAATTTGTCAATAGTGTCAAGCCTACGTCCACCTTGCGTTGGCATAGCCCAATGCTCGATGATATTTCCGGTGTGAAGACTTGGGCTAAGGTTAACGAAGGCATGTTTAAATGTATAATGTTGAGGTTTTGGGAAAGTTGCCAGTTATGCAACACTTTTACTTTGGGTCGCTCATTTCATTCGATACGTGGCATAACGTCCCGGGTGACAAGTGTTCTGGCGAATCTGGTTCAAAAGGGTCGGATGAGCATTCTCATCTTGCTTTTGGACAAGAGGCACCAGCTTGCTGTGGCATAAGAGTTCCTTCTGCTATTGGTGCGGCCGCATTTGGAAAGCCCGAGCTTAGAGACCCCGGCATCCCACGTCCTACTCGCCTCCCGTTTGATTAGTTTAAAAACTTTTGCTGATTCTATAAATAAATTTGTAAATTTCGCAGCCATTAATGATGTAGGATATTGCAACGTATAAATTTATTGTGTTGAATTTTTTTGTAACTTCCTTTAATGAATTTTTGTAACCTGTTTTATTATAGTTTAGATAGAATATTTAAATTAACTATTATCTTCATTTGGTAAGTTAAAGCATCTATGACATTTTATTTCCGTATCAGTTTTTAGCTGCATTGCAACCATTGACCTCAAAACTTGAATTTTACATATGAGTAATTAGTTTCTTGTAAGGGGCTGTCGGGAGTATTGGTGATTCACTGACATTTTGCGAGCGGCAGTATGGTGCAGTTCATGATTATTAGATACTAGCTGTACCCAGCCACGCATTGCTGTGGCTCAGTCTGGTTAAATTGAAAAGAAAGAAAAGAGAAAGCACACGTTTCTAATATATTTAATTTCACAATGCTTGTGGGTATACAGTATTTTTAGTTGTTCCATTATTTGTGCAGATATAGAGATTTTCTGATTTGCTGACTCTAGAACACATAACTTAATTGTCCATGTGAGAAGCAATCCATGTCTAGACCTAAACTGCATAATTCTAAAGATGGCCGTAAGCTTTGTTTATTGTGATTACAAATGCCAATATAATTAGGAATTGCAATCTCTTAAATTGAAATGACATATCCGTTGGAATCATAGGAATGTGAGTAGTGAGGATATCTTCACCTTTGAAAGGCCCCGTCAAGATTGTTGCTTCTACGACGTTGCTCATTAATTTTTTATTGCAAGCTGCATGCCATCGCAAAGCTTTGGCTGGTTGATATTTTACAACATGATAATTGGCATGTCAATTTTCAATTGCAGTACATGTGGTGGCATCCCTGGCAGATTGAGTTAATTCGAAAATTTGGTTGGATAATTAACCGCTTCATCTGCTTTCACAACAGTGCCAATATACTTGTATATGACTGCCTCACATTAAATGTTAGACTAAATAATATTGTTAAGGTCATAGGTATCTTTGTTCTTGGTGGCAAAAATAGCTCATTACTCAGCCAATTATGATGCTTATAATTAGTTTAAATACTGGAAATACTTTTTCAATCAATTCTTCTTTTGATGTCACTAAATTGCAGAAGTTAAGAGCCAATGAAATTTGTCCCGAGGTCAGATCAACTGGCACCTTCCCTCTCCCAATTTCCAGCAATTGATGAGAATATCTCAGCTGATTGATTGTTTTGCAGCTAGCCATGTATATTTGTAGTTATTTTTAATATCTTAACATGTTGCCACAAAGTAGAGCATTTCAGGTGAGCATTTATTTTGTATGCTGGTGTTGATTGAGGAATTACAGGTAATGTTTTCCTGAAATCTCCTACAAGCAATATTAATGCATTCCCAATTGTTATAAGTTTCCATACAAATCTTGCAATGAGTAATCAAGAGCCTCAAACAACCTTTTGTATGTCATTGTGCATTTATCCCAAACAATAAGTTTGTATTTCTGTAATACTTTTCCCATACCAGATGCTTTGGAAATATTGTACATGGAAGTTTCAATGTATTTCTTGTTAAATGGCAATTTCAAAGTGAAATGAGCAGTTCTTTCACCTGGTAGCAAAGTCACAGCTATTCCAGATGATGCAAAAGCTAAGGCAATATTATTTTGTAATTAAATTAATTTTAGAATCAATCTAATTAAGAACATTTTATCAGTTCCTCCTGGTTCATCTAAGAAAAAGATTTCTCTAACCCCATTATTGATAGTTTGCATTATTTGATCATAAATGCCTTTTTTTGCTCAACTATTAACTTATAAATATTTGATTGCAATATGACAAAAGATCATCCATGTTGTAATTTTGTTCATAATACAATTATACATTGAATGAAGCAGCAGCAGATTGATTTAGTGATGGTATTCCCAAATGATTTAAAACTTTGTTCATGATTTCTAAGCGCAAATCTTCAAAAATTAATAATACTTCATTGTAAATTTCTGCTTTGAAATCATACTCATATTTGAATTTTCCTAATGTATATGATATAAAATATATTCAACCATGTACTTTTTATATCTATCAATAACTTTGTTAGAGATAAAGGAGAGCAGGTGGTCAATATGATTACAAACAATGCATGAATTTGATTCGGATGTGGCATGTTGCATGTCATTAATACACATATCCCAATTTCAGTCATTGTCTAATAAATTCAGAGCTTGACATGCACTGCAGAAAGTGGCATGTGTACCACCATTGGCAATTCTCAATTTCTGAAAAGATGTTGGACTGGGCACATTTACCAACATCATATATAGAAAAAAGCATTATCATGATTGGGATGTACAGTGTGCAGTCTACCTATCATAGTTTCTTTGATAATGCCAGGTTGTCCATTGACTTACTCACCTCATTTTCATCATTCAATGGTTTTCTACTCACATTCCATATGTTATATTTAGGCACTTCTGAATAAAGCAGTGTTTTATAAATGTGTCATTTTAACATAATGTGAAGAAAGCAGTTGATGTTGTAGCTGGTGGATTCAGGCCTATTTGTTGCACATTTGCAGCTGTAAATAAATGCATTGTCCATTTTCTAGATGCACTGCTAAGTGAACAACAGCTGGACTTTGTTTATATATGGGAAATAAAGAATTTGCCATACATGTCATGATAGTGACAAAGTAAGTTTAGACTAACCTGCCAGTCTGGATGTCAAAACATCCAAATGGCAAGCCAAAATGCCAGAGGCACTGCTGCATAAAAATATTTAGTTGATTGGGAAAAGATTTTACCAACAAGTGACAATGGGTCATGAATGTGAATAAGAACCCAGCTATAAAACAGGCTATCATGGACCATGGGCCCATGAGTTTGGGAGCTGGTAAAATTGGGATTGGAATTGGGTTTTTGAATTATGTCATAACAAAAAAGGGTTTCTGGAAACAGAATTTTATTGGATTTAAAATTTAGAAAATCAACTGTAAATTTTCTCAGTGTGTTATGACTGCTTAAATAGACAATTGATTTGAGGAATAGCTTAGAAAGCCTCAGGATCAGGACCCTCAAGATTCAACCTAACCTGGCAAACTTCAAATGAAAGGGGGGAAACAAATACTACTTTGAACTAACTTTGAAATCGTTGGTGGGGGGTGAGTTACTGTCAGTTCAGCCTCAGATGCCTGAATCACAGTTTTACCACGGTTCTGATGGTCAGCATGATGGCGCTCACCTGACAGGCAATGGGAACCTCCCAAGGCCACCCCACATAGGGGCAGTCCCAAGCGTTAGAAATGGATTCAGGATACCCAACCCACCTGCACCCAGTCACTTTGGCATCCATTTGGCTAAGCAATATGCATTAAACAATGATTTCAAATTTTGAGGGGAGAATTTTGGGCTAGCCGAAACATTCAAGTATGGGGGTACATGCCCGTTGGGCTTTGTCCCCAATGTTTTTGAGAAAAGTTTTAAATTGGCAGCAACATTTCCCAATGGCACAATGTCATTAACAAGTTTAACTGAGGATTCATTAATAAACACATTTTTATTAAGAGGTACATGCCCGTTGGGTTTTGTCCCCAATGTTTTTTTAGCAGATTTTGGACTAATGACAACATTTCTCAATGGCTCTGATGCCATTGGCGTTTTTGATAAGAATTCAACCCTTGATTCCCCATTTACTGAGTGTGCAAGCCTTTCAGGCTTTGTTGCCATGGGTTAAGGCTTTTGGACCTTGATTTTAAGGGCTCAGTGCTGTCAGCTTCATAAGATCTTTTTGGCCCATGGGGTAGCAGCTTCCAATTATTTTGGCGCAAATTTTCTCAATTTGCAAAATAAAAATTGGATGTAATTGCAGGGACAGGTGGTGGGATATTAAAGGGGAGGGCTGTTACCCATTACTTATCTATCACATGGGTGAGAACGCTTTGTGAAACAAGAGGGACAGCTGGCCTTTTTAGCCCTTTTTTTGGAATGGATAAACCACCCTGTCCAGACAGGAGAGATGCTCCCCTGGACTTACATTACCTTTTCCTTTTGATAAAGGGGGCGTCATCACCAGGGAACTGGGTGAGGGACACATTTTGTGGGCCTTTGGCAACTTGATCGCTATTAAAGTAGCAATCTTTGGGGGAGGATGGGGGCTTCTAGGTGAGTGGCATGAAAAGCCTCAACTAGTTACAAAAAGTTTGTGCAACCTTAGGCTCTGACCCAACTGTCCTTGTAGGATTAGATAATCTTTTCACACAACAATATACTGAACTAATTGCCAAGATTTGTGAGAAACCAGGATGGCCTTTACTTCAGCCTCCTCTGCACCCTCAATAATAATAAGCTCTGGATCAAGGGGATTTCCCCTTGAATGGGGACAACTGAGACACATGGAAGACTGAGTGTTGCTTCCAGTGAAGTGGAAACTTCAACAGAAAAAGCGCCATTACCCAAATCTTTCTCCACCAAGTGGGGACACGAGCATTTATTTGCAAACTTACACTAGGGCACCTGCATCTGCAAACGGTGCATGTCAAGCATGACATAGAAACCTACTTTTACTTCATGCATCAGAAGCCTCTTCAATCTACAAACCGTTTGTAATCACTTATAGCCTTGGTCAGATGCTCCAAAACCAAGGATTGTATGGCCATATATGATGGGCATGATCAGTGGCAGCTGGGACCTCTGGGCAAAGGCATGGGCTGACTGAGAATATGGGTTGTACCCTAAGGTTGCTTCATATGGGTAAAACCTAGTGGAGGCATGCATTCCGTTATTGTATGCAAACTGAGCGAGAGGGAGTTATCAGCCCAGATATCCTGTGTGACCGCAGCATAGCAGCGCAATTACTGTTCCAGGATCTAATTAACCAGCTCAGTTTGTCCATCAGACTGGGATTGATATGCTGTGGATTGACAGGGTGTAATTTTCAATATTGACAAAAGCTCAATCCAAAATTTGAGCTGTGAATTGGGGCCCATTTTCGCTGACAATCTCCTGTGGAAGGCTGAACATAGAGAACACATGGCGCACAAAGAGACGGGAAGTTTCCTCAGGTAATGGCAGAAGAGAATGGGATGAATAAGGAAATTTTTTTGAAGCGGTCAACTACCACCATCACCACTGTAAACTCATTTAAACAGGGATTTTCAACAATAGGTCCACAGACACCAATGTCCATGGACCCTCTACATGCTGTAAGGAGTGAAAGAGACCATTCTTTCCAGACAAATCTGACTTATCCCATGTGTAAGTTATACAGTCTGCAATCCTGGCCTGAATCTCCTTTGTCAAGCCCGCCTAATTGAAGGTATGTTTGATTAAGTCAAAACACTTCTTTTTCCCTAGATGTCTGACTGCAGGAGGATCATGGTGAGCCTGTATTAGTTTGGCGCAAAGTAGGGGGACCCAAACCCATAACCAAAAATTGAATGAGACCCTTGACCAGAGTATGCAAGAAATGTCTTGAAGCAGGGAGGGACAACCACTCCAGAAGATTCACACCTTCCACACAGGCCATTTGCACTGCCAAAACCTGGGAGAGTAGGGTTCATCTGGAGCTAAGTCTACTGTCAAAACCATGATGAAGGATATAGATAAGATCTGGGTGGGAGGGATGACTGTGACCAGATCCGCCTCATCTGAGTTTATGGGACAGTGTGTGGGGTTGCAACTTAGGAAGCCAGGAAGGACATTCAATGCTCCTTTCATGAACTCATATATAAAGTTAAAGCTGCACAAATCCTGGTAGGTTCAGATCTGCTGGTGTGCCAACTTCTGTGGCTTGCAAAGGTGAAGAAGGGCTTGATGATCTGTTCACACTGTTAACTCATGCTGAGCGCCCTGCAAAAGATACCACCAGTGGTTCAAGGCCCACACCACAGCTGCCAGCTCCTTATCATAGATGGCCCAGGAATGTTCAGTGGGAGAGAACTTGCAGAAAAAGTAGGCGACCAGGTGTTCCAACCCATTGTGCTTCTGAAGCAATACGGCCCCAACTGCAAAGGATGATGCATCACATGCTACAAAATAGAGTTTGAAGGGGTCCACATATAGTAAGATGGGGGTGACAAAAACACCTTTTAATCAACTCAAATGCCTGCTGACGCTCAGGCGTCTAATGAAAGGAGACATTCTTACCCATAATTGGATGAAGTGGGGCAGCTAACTGGGATAGGGCAGGGGAGAATTTACAAGAAAATGATTGTACCCAATAAGCTTCTCAATTGCTTTTGGGTCTTTGGAGTAGGACATTTGCGGATGTCATCCAACTTGTTGGGGGGTAATGGCATACCCATCTTTTTAAGATGAGATTACTCAAAAAAGTAACTTCCTCCTTATAAAACTCATATTTTGAAGGCTTAACAAACAATCCCACCTTATATAGAGCAGCCACTAGTGCCTCCAAGTCCTTCACTTGTTGTTCAAAAGTATGTGAGTGTACCAAGATGTCATCAATGTATGCAACTGCACAAGTGAATTGGAGATACCCATAACACTATCAAACATCCTATGGAACGTGTCTGATACATTATTTAGCCTGAAAGGCATCACTCGAGATTGGAAGATACCCCGTTTTGTTCAGATTGCAGTAAGCCATTCCTGATCTTCCATAACCTAAATATGATTGAAGGCATTAATTAGATTGAGTTTTGAGAACACACGCGACTTGACAATCACTTGACCAATTGTTTGTTTCAAAAGAAATGGGTAGGGATCATGAACCGTGATCTTATTAATGTGACTGTAATCCATGCAGGGACAAAGGGAACCATCAGCCTTTTTGGAAAAAATTATGGGAGAAGAAATTGGGGAAGTTTCTTTGAACAACCAACCCTTCTTAAGCATGTCATATAACCATGCATTGAGGGCAGCCTCCCCCCACTGTATGTGGGTATAGTGGGCAGTTTATGTTCACTACCTGCACTGTTGTCTGAAAGCCCAAGTTGAATTCTGTATGTAGGGGAAGGTGTTACACCTTCTCAGAGGCAACTTTTTATGATAACCTGTCAATGCTTCCAGAAATCTGATAGGAGGCCTGCAGGGGAAACAAGGGAAGTGATTGAACTGTGACCTTGAGTTTTAGTAAGAGTATCCAGTAAAGGAAACTCGTCCTCCATCTGGCCATTAAAGAATGACAGTATATTCAACTCAAGGTGAATCCTTACATGTTTCCAATGCCACCAGCCCACACTTAAAATTACTGGAAACATGAGGTTAGGCATTGCTGAAAAATGATCACAAAAACTAAACTGGTAAACTGAGAAAGGTACTGGGCGCCATACTTTGTATGATGGCTGTGTGGCCAATGAAGTGACCATCACCTTAGGACCCACGTCCAGGTCAAGATCAAGCTGGTGGACCAACTCTAGGCTCATAAAATTACCTGATGCTCCAGTGTCAACCAAGGCCTTGAAAGACACCTGGTGTAATCTAATTATAATTTTCAATGGCATTAAAAATTGGCGGAATTCTGTTAATTAGCAGATATGGTCAAGTCCATTGATAAGGAAGAGGTTGCAAATAAATTGAAGGTAATCACAAAGTTTGCAACTGGAGGAGAACTGGTGTGGTAGAGAGGTTGAACCATTTCTTCTCCAAGCTGGACTATTGATGATTTATAAGCCAGAGTGCCAGAATATACTAACATGAGTGCAAGGGCCACGTCAACTAGAAAAATCATTATGGATACTGATTTGGATCTGAGATCTGAAATCAAGGCTAAATCCCCCAGCTTTAAGCATGACAATCCTATTTTGAGGGTAGACTGAGTAAAAAGTTGGAGACACTGGGGCAGTGCGGTCATGGTAAACTCCTTCACACCCTTACTCATCTGATAGAAGATGACCACTGCTGCGCCCATCTCGATGAGGAGGGCGAAAATGGCTGAAAATAATGGATGGTTGATTATGTCATGATATGGGTAAAGTAAGTTTAGACCAACTTGCCAGTCTGGATGCCAAAACACTCAAATGGCAAGCCCAAGTTCCAGAGGCACTTCTGCATGAATGATGTTTAGTTGATTGGGAAAAGATTTTTCCAATAAGTGACAATAGGTCATGAATGTGAATAAGACCTGGCTACAAACCAGGCTATCACAGCCCCTGGGCCCGTGGGTTTGGGAGCTGGTAAAATTGGGATTGGGATAGGGCTTTTAAATTTCCTCATAACAAAAGTAAAAGATTTTGGGAAACAGAATTGAATGGATTTAAAATTTAGAAAATCAACTGGAAACTTTCTCATTAGTTTAGACTTCTTAAATAGATGATTGATTTGTGGAATAGCTTAGAAAAAATTGGGATTGGGGCTCTCAAAATTTGACCTAACCTGGCAAACTTCAAGAAAAAAAGGGGAAAAACGAATTTTACTTTGAACCAACTTCAAAATTGTCAGTGCAACTGAGCTGCTGTCAGTTTGGCCTCAGATGCCTGAATTACGGTTTTTCAATGTTTCTGACAATTAGTATGACAGCATTTCGCCTGATGTGTGATGGGAGCCTCCCAAGGCCACCCCACATAGGGGTGGTCCCAAGCAGTCAGAAATGGGTCTGGGATACCCAAACTGACCACAACCAGTTGCTTTGGCATCTGTTCAGTTAAGCAAATGCATTGAATAATAATTCCAAATTTTGAGGGAGGGTTTTGGGCTAGCAGAAACATTTGACATGGAGGTACATGCCTATCAGGCTTTGTCCCTGATGCTTTTAAGGGGAGTTTCAAATTGGGAACAACATTTTTAAATGGCCTGATGCCATTGCCAAGTTTAACCAAGGATTCTTATTAACACATTCTTATTAGGAGGTACACACCTGTCAGGCTTCATCACCAATATTTTTGAAGCATGTTACAGACTGATGACAACATTTCCCAATGGCACAATGCCATTGGCGAATTTTGCTGAGAATCTGACCCTTGATTCCCCATTTACCAAATGTGCAAGTCTGTCAGGATTTGGTGCCATTAGTTAAGGCTTCTGTACCTTGATTTTGAGGGCTCAGTGCTTTCAGCTTCATAAGATCTTTTTGGTCCATGGGGTGGCAGCTTCCAATTATTTTAATGCAAATTTCCTCAATTTGATAAACTAATTCATTATAGGTAATTGTGGGGACAAGTGGTGGGATCTTCAAGGGGAGGGCTGTTACCCTTGCTCATCTATCACATGAGTGAGATCGCCCTGGGAAACAAGAGGGACAGCTGCCCTTTTTAGCCCTTTTTTTGTTGAGAACAGAAACACCACCCGGTCCAAGCAGAGGGGATGCTCCCTGGTTTTACACTATATAAGGAACATTATAGCACTGTGATTAGAACTGATTCCCCTGATATAATGAAGATGACCTGATAACCTCTGATTTTTCTAGATAAATGCATACCTGACACAATTACATGTGATTAATTTGGACGTAAATTCAATTACCTGAGCAAAACTGAAGGGGATTGACCCCAAATCATGAAAGAAGTTGCTTGGCTATACGCTTGTCAGTTAGCAGAAAAGATCAGATCCACTGAAAGCAAAGAAAATCATTCAAGATAAGACTTGATGAAGCAAATGTATCTCACCCTTTTAGTGTGATCAAGGAGTCTTTCCTAAATATGTGTGCAATTGATTAACACTTTAGATTAAGTGTATAATGTCACGAATTATATAGTAAACAATTTTTTACAATACAATGAGTGTACATATGTAAAAACTATAGTCCAATTACTAAGAGTACAGGTGATAATTGACAGTGGAGCACCCATTAATATTGTACAACCATGTTGGTGAAACAAATGAAGATTTAGCTGGAGCAACTAGGTAGGGGAAGCTGGGGCCTTCTATTGGCATGACCAAGGAAAGCTCATGGAAACATGGGAAAGTAGCCAACACCAGAACCCAGAGAGGCACCACGGAAGGTTCCTGTAGTGGCCTGAAAGAGGTGTGCGTTATAAGCTAATGTCTGTGATCCACCCTGTTCTTGCAGGTGCTTCCACTCTCCTTGGGGGGAATATGGCCAGGAAGATGGAGGCAAGAGTCAGGCGTATTGACTATCACATTACTTTCCTATGAGGCGGGGTGCTGCAAAAGCAGGTCTAAGCAACAAGGGAGGGGCAATCCTGATTGGCTGGGCTTTGGCCCACCTGTCTACAACAATCATCGCAGCTTTCTAGGTTGGCCTGGACCCTGAATAGTGGCCAGTAGCTTATGCGGGCTTACACTAGTTCAGCAAAAGGTGAGAGTACTCATGTACCAAATTGATAGACTGACCCAAAAAGGCTGCAATGGTTCCAACACAAAAAGGGCCCAAAGAAAAAATTCCATCACTAAAACAGACCGGAGAGACCAACTTCAAAAACAAATCAACTGCGGGGGTAGCCCCACTGCACATAAGGCTCAGATCTCCATTGTGGTGGTTAATACTAATGGATTTGGGGGTCAAAACCAAGATTTTTAAGTGGGGAACTCTGGCCCCTCAAAAGATTTGATGGTGAGCATGGTGGAGAGCCTCAAGTGGGTTCACGCTGTGGAAGTGAAGACTGGGTGGTCTAAGGAGATTCTCATGGGCCACGTGATTGAGGTGTGTGGGTTTGCCCCACTCCATATTCCACATTTGGTTACTGAGTTAAAAATTATGACTTTCCAGTATAAGCTTCAAAAGGAACAGGTTTTGGCTGCCAGTTTGAGCACCAATAACTAGGCGGCCATATGTCTTGACATTGGCACCAATATCAAAAGGTTCATACTGAGGGATAAGCCACCTGTTGTCACTAGAGGAGCCATGATGTCTCAGCTGAAAGGCTTTGGCAGAGTGGTCTACTTTAGTAAGAACAAGTTGGTAAAGAACTTGAAGAAGAAGGACAGTAGCTTGAATAAAGTTCACTATAGGCTCTGGAGAATGGGTTTTGAAAGTTGAACTTTCAAAGTCATATGTAAGTTGCCTCATTCAGTTGCTGTGGGGACATGGAGCGTCCCTGTGGTGTCGCTAGACAGGTGCTTCTTGTGTGCATGAGGGGGCACGTCAGAGCTAAATGTTAACAGGCTAAACCTCCTGCGGCAGTGTCCAAACCTGATGGGCCTAGAGAGGGGGGTGCCACTTGTGGTGCCCTCAGTGAAAAGAAGTTGGTTCTCCAGAAGGCGTTGGAGAGGCTAACTGAGTTGTCAGACAAGGCAAATGAGGCAGCGGCAGCTGGCAACGCCAATTTGGATATGGTGAATGAGATTCTGAAGGGTGCAAGAAAGGTCAATAAGGAGTCAAAGCAGTCCTGGAAGATGCAGGAAGTCGTTAAACTCCAAATTGAGCTTAGCGGTGCTTTGTCCCAATCTGCAAAGGACATTTTGGAAACAGTCGCCTCCCAAATGGATGGGGTTCTCCTCATCACCTAATCGCGTAAGAGATGAGTGACCTTTCAAGAAATTAAAATGACTTTACTATGAGCAATATATCTGGTAGATCATATTATGTTAGTTGAGGTGAGACTCGAGTTTGAGTGGAAGATTATGTCAATGTGAAGTGAATCGTTCAGAGTGCTGATAGTTCAGCAAATTGAAGGAATTCCACTGAAGCCTTGAGATAGAAAGAATACCCCTAAGATTGTAGAGAATAGGAAATTATTAAGTGGAAGGGTTGGAACCGCCTAGGAATACTGAGGATAAGAGTCAAGCGTGAGAATGAGAAGTAAAGGTCTTTGAGTTAAAAAAAAGAAAAAGTTAGCAGAGATAATCTGCGTTTTTGTATATATAATAAAAAGAGTCAATTGGGGCAATAGCTCCATATTTTATACTGAAAAGTATTCAAGGTGGTTTGACCTTGGGACAAATATACCACACAAAGATTTTTTTCTAGCCAGTACAGGTTTCAAACTTGTATTGAATAAAACCTGCATTAGAGTGGAAGTAGGAATTACCTTGCCAGGTTAACCATCCTTTCCATATTTTATATAACAGTTTATTTATTAAGGATTGGAGATCTTCATATTGTCAGCCCGTTGCTCAGCGGTAATTTAAATGTGCAACCAACGAAGCAGATCTAAGCAATACTAAAAGTTAACAGTGGTGCTCATTACAGGGAGCCACTAGCCAACTGTAGTACAACGGCACTAAGGCATCATGACAAGCCCTCACTCTTTATGCCAAAATTTAATTGGACTTAACAACTGATACACTAGGGAAACAATGAAAACATTGAACGAGGAATTGGCACTATTCATGGTGATGGAACTGGGGGATGAGGAAACTAGGATGGAACTGCAGTTAGCTGCTTGTCCTTCATTGAATTCAGACCAACAGGGCAGGTCCACTAATGTAACCCCTCAGCAGTTGCAGAGTATAATGGAATGGCTCTTGCGGTAACTGCCTCTATGTAGATTTTTTGGATGAACATGCTAAGAGTTTTCTTATAACCAACGGGACCAAGATCTTGTTATATGTTGTATATGTCTTACCTTGATGCTATCACATTGGGGTTGTCTCACTGGCTCAGCTCACATGGAGCTGAGAAATACCTGGATGCGTACATTCAGCCTAGGATCCAACAACTACTGTGTGTGTTGGCTGACATAACATCAAGATTGGCAATGTCATGCACTTTGTGTAGGCACAACATAATGACACTTGCCTCTTACTTGAACGCCTCAACCACTAATCTTGGAAATTCAGGGGGCGTTAGTGCATATAGACAATCATGTTGTGGAAGTACGCCATTGCCTGGATGGACTAGTCCCACTCTTGAACCATGAGTTATCTTAAGTAATAGAAGAATTGTTAGATTGTCGTGGGCTTTTGGTGAATTGATACGGGATGTCAGGATGCTGGGTAGTAACACTGAGCGCTTTATGGTGGAAATTTCCAAATGGGTGGAAGGAATTGACACGGCGGTGGCTTGGATGCAGGACTGGGTTAATCTGTTTAAGCGGTCAATGACTGAACACACTGACACAGTGGCAATTAAATTTAGCCAACTTCAAGCTGAGTGGAGTAATTAGCGGACGGCTGACCATTAAAACAGCTTTTTCTTGGTGACCTCTGAATACAGCCAATTGGTAGGCTGGATGAATCAATTTGATAAGCTCCAGTCAGGTAGCTTAGGACGAGCCATTACTCTTCCATTCATTGAGAAGGTGGAGTACGCTGAAGTGCAAGCATGCTTAGATAACCTTATACGGTCAAATGGGGAGTTGGTGCAGGAATGAGTCATGCTCATCAATCAAGTGGATAAAGAAAATTTGATAAACATGCGATACTGATCAGCAGAAATTGAGAATGCAGGGCACATTGGAGGATGTCCTTTTATGAATTCAAGAAATGGAGCGTAAGCTGGACACAGAATGAGAATTCTGCCACAAATTACATATGGAATTAAAGAGCTTAGGCAGGGGATGAGAGATGGGTAGTGTTGGTAATATTTAGTCAAAGCAGAGCAGGTGATAGATGATCTGTTCACTGAACAGACTGGCGAGGGAGGTAAGGGTGCAGTCAGCGGCGAATCTGGAGAAGAATACTACAAATCGGCCAGCAAGTACCTCCAGGGGTCACGGCAATCTCTCTCCACAATCCAACCTCTTCTCAGTCTACTTTAGAAAATTTGCATCTGTCCTCAAGACCCTATTCTTGCCCTCAAGGGGATGTTCTCCTTTAACAATCTTAACCTATACCGTCTGTTTCCTGAGTATGAAGCACAGAGTCAGGTGATTTTTTTTGGATCAAAAATTTGCCACCTTTCGGTCATGATGAGAACATGCATGGATTTTCAAACAATTTGAATTTGCCATGGAAGGAGCATCAGATTGGCGGAAAGCTAAACTGCTGCTATTCGCTCTGGATGTAAAGAGCACTGATCAGGTCACATGTTACCTAAAAAGTAGTTCTGTAAGTATCAGGAGATGAAGGAGTCTGTGATCCATCTGTTTGGGAGTGTGGCAAAGATGGCACAGCGCAAGGATGAATTTCTGACAATACAGTTTCAAAAGAACGAGTTCCTGATGTAGTTCGTGGAGTGGTTCACAGCTAAAGCTCATGTGTTAGTGGGAGCAGATGTTTAACCAACGAGGAGTATGCATACCAATGTCAGTGGTGTCAAGCCATATTGTGAACTGCATAATGCTATGACTCACATTCTGCACAAAGATGTGGAGCTTCTACAAATTGTTTACACTTTACTTTGTCTCTCTGTTATCTTTAGTGCTCCCAACATGGACTGGAAGGCCCCTGCAATTGATGCTACCTCCTCGTCAGGAAATGGAATTCAATGATCCAGTTATAATCCATTGAGCAATACTCAGCCACCCAATATGTCAGCAAGTCCCTTCCGCCCTTCTTACACACAACTGGCCTGTCACTGGCGTAATTAAAATTCTTTGGTTAACTTTTGAACTAGCCTTCAGGTGTGAACCATATATGGGAGCCATTTATGTCAGGAGTGTCTATAACTCTCCAGTTTCCAGTGAGGTGATGCACGGTGCACAGGCCAAATTCAAGTGAACTAGATGGCAGTATTAAAGAAAGGATAGCCCTGCAGAGGGTGCTTGAGCCAAAGTGACATAGGGCAAGGGTAATTAACATGGTAAATATTAATTGAGATCGAACAAACAGAAAGACTTGGCTGTTCAACAAAGGGAAGTTCATAACCAAGCTTTGAACAGGGCTAGAGTTCACGGGTGCCTCGGTCTGGAGGGAACCTGGGCGTCCCCGTGGTGTTACTGATGCTGTTGTAATTTTAAGGAAAATAAAACAGCTAACATTATTTGAGACATTCTCAAAGAGGTCTGCGCATAGGTTTGCCCAAGTCAACCTAAGGAAAAAAATAAAACTAATGAGGGGTTTATAAAGGAAAATGACTAACGAGAAAGGTTGGTTTTGAGAAAACATATTTAATCCAACTCAGGGGAATTATCAATCAGAGAAAGTGGTACTAAGCCCTGGTACATCAATAAGCGCACGCTTCCATCTGACAGGGTAACATACTTTGAAATTGACCAACTTAAGTGAAATTTGAAGTTTAAAACAATCTGAGTTAGAAATTTAATAAATTGAATGGGTTTCAAAACCCCATTCACCTAGTAACTGAATTGAGCCATAATGATTTAGGTGGTAGAATGTCCGTTCTGATGCTATAGCCGTTATACATGGCTGGGCAGGTTGCACTTCCTCTGAACCAACCTGGGCATACCTGGCCTGTACCCAGCGTTGGTCCAATGTGTTCCTCAAGTTAGAAAGGTCCTGAAGCTTAACCTTCTTGAACTCTTGGTGCCCAGCCTTGTCCTGGCAATTGACCCCTTCAATATATTCATGTAAACATGACAATTTATGAATGCTTGTTTATTGTGCAGCAAAAAAGGCCATTATGCAGCTAAATGCCCAGGCAACCTGCATTTCCATGCAGTGACATCTGTTTTGACACAATAGGAAAAAGCTCAAGCGGAGTAGTGATGGGATTTTAACTCTGATCATACAAATTTATTTGTCCCTAAAAATTCCCAAGAGTCTCTTTGCATAAGCCCTGGTACCCAATCTGATAACTTTATTATACAACAGCTTCTAGCTGATATTAGCCTCCATTCAAGAGAGCGACTATCCCCTTTCTGGCTCCAAGTTCTGCTGAGATGTGCAAAAGCTGTATGCATGGCAAATCCTTGAAGAAAACAGCATGAGTAATGCTGGACCCTCAGTGAACATCGCCTCCCTAGTGGGGGTTAACACAGCAATTCCATTAAAAAAGATTGCCTAGGAGTATTCTCATGTCAGTATGGGTATAGACTCTTTCCTTAGTAAAGAAAATACCCTTGGACGTTCATGTAATAAACAACAATGATTCTTCTTATTTGGAGTATAACTACTATGATATTTTTGTTCAGAACACAAAAATCCAAACTATTATATATAATGTGCCCCAGTTAATATAATCTCCACCAATCTCATGGATAAGCTTCCTCTGAAGCCTGATGTGGATCACAGAGTAGTGTATGGGACCGCGGGGGCACATAGCACTGTGTCTAAAGCAGTTTACAGCATGTTACCTCTGAGATTTGGTCCAGTTAGAGCTTCCGCTAAGCGGTGATTTTACCAAGTGATAACTATGACAAGTTGATTGGTGCTGCATTCATGAGGTGATTTTGAGCCATGGTCAATATGGTGGAAGGAACCATTAGTATTTTGGAACAACAGATCCCCATATACTTTACCTCTAGTGGAATCCCAAAGGACCCATTCTGTTCCAGTCAGATCAATTTTGTGTATAGTGATGGGGTGATTACTGTCTGATATTATGAATGAAGCGGAGGATCAGAGCCCTCCCCAACCAGATCTATGAGTACAAAAGTTTTCCGCTATGAGCTGAAAGCACTTTGAGCATACCTTCTGAGCATCAGGTCATAATAGAACTGAGCCAAAAATAGATGTCCCAAAGGGCTATACAGGGAAATTGTGGGGCCCTACCAGCAATCATGGTTTGAACCCCATGTGGCTCCAGGGCTACTGCTACCAGGAAATAAGGAAATGATGGTATTGCTAGCAAACCTGCAGAAGGAGTCTATGAAGGTTCAAAGACATCGAGTGGTGGCTTATTTGCATTTGGCCCCTATTGACGAGGTCAAACAATTCAAGACTTTAGATCATGGGAGGACCTCTCCTAACGGTAAATTCCCCATTTGGCATAATGGCAGTAGTTCTGTGGGAAGCTCTAACCAGATTGTCGGAGGAACAGAAAGATAGGGCGATGGCTTTATTTGAAAAATATTGAGATATTTTTGCCTCAGATGATCACGATTTGGGGTGCACCTGAGGGGTGGTGCATTGGTTAGACATGGGAGATCACCCTCCCATTCGTTCATGGCATATTCAGTGCTCAAAAGTGGCTGAAGAGGTTGTTTCCAATGTGGTAGACATATTGATTGAATAAGGGATGTTAGAGCCATCTAAGAGTCCATGGGCATTGCCAGTGCTTATTGGTAAGAAAAAGGTGGCACAAACATGGTGGTCATTGACTATTGAAAGCTCAATAGCGTTACAAAGAAAGATATCTACCCTCTTATGCAGGTTGTTGATGCATCAGATCGACTTGAGGAATAATTATTTTTCTGCCATGGATTTGATATTGGGGTACTGACAGATTGAATTGCCAGTGGTGGAATGCAAGAAATGTGCTATAATCACTTTGAGGGGTTATTCCAGCCTACAAAAATGCCACATGGTTTGTGTAACTCTCTGGCTACATTCCAGCATGCTATGGATATCATCTTAGGTGACTTGAAGCTGTCCTGCGTTTTAGTTTACCTTAATGATATCAACGTGTTCTTGTAAACGTTCACAGAGCATCTTGACCACTTAGAACAAGTGTTCCGCTGACTTGCCAATGCTAATATCAAGATCAAGCCTCAGGAGCTTCATTTTATAAGAGCAATTGGAATACCTTGGATTCGTGGTGGACTCAAAAGGGCTTAAACCACAACTGGAGAAGGTAAGAAGCTATAAGAAAAATAACCCAGCCAGTTAAAAAACGAGATATTCAAGTGTTTTTGGGATGGTCAGTTACTACTAGTGGTTCATTCCTAGCTTCAGTTATATTAGGGCACCGCTCATTGAGTTGTTGAAGAAAAATGCCACTTATGACTGGATGAAACGAAGCCAAAATGATTTTGATGCCTTATGAACCGCATTGGTGAGCGCACTTATTTTGCAATACCTAACAAAAAAACAATTATTTAGTGCAAATGGATGCATCACTTTCTGCCATAGGGGCAGTATTATCTTAGAAGGATGATGCCAGCGTAGAGCACCCTATCACATTTTGTAGACAAAGCTTAAACTGTCATTAACGGAACTACACCATGACTGAGCGGGAGTGCTTAGTGGTAATATATGCATATAAAAAGTTTTGGGTATATCTCCATGGGGTGAAATTCAATTGGTAACGGATCATGATCCTTTGTGTTGGCTGCAAAATCTCTGTGAACCTGAAAGATGGATCGCACATTGGGCATTGAAGCTCCAGGCATATGATTTTTGAGATCATACACTGGCTAGTAGCAAAACTTAAAATGTAGACTGTCTTTCGCAGCTATTGACGGTCGCCATTATGGTGGATTTGGCCAACATTATGTATGAGATGATGGTGGTGGGCAAATACCACGATGAGCCGCTGCAAGTGATCAAATTGCTAGTTGGGCTTAGACAGGATACCTTCTTATGAGATGGGTAACATATAAGAGGAATGTGGAATTGACGCTTAGTTTTCTTAAACCCTCTGCTAGACCAGCGATTATTATAAATGTACATTAGGTGGTAGGGCATGGTAGGTTGCAGAAAACGTTAGAGTTCTTGCAACCCCGCTACTATAGGGAGAGCATGTATTATGACATACTTGAGATGTTATCTGTTGTTATCAGTGCCAAGTAGAATAACCTTTCCACAAGAAGACCACATACCAGCTGGTTAAGTCCTGGTTCACATGGCATACCATCTCTCTTGATGTTATGGGGCCTTTGCCAATTGGCACGAACTGATCTAAGTACATCATCATAGAAATTGACCATTTGAAGAGATGTGTAGAAGCCATGGCAATTAATGATTAGGGGGCAGTAATAACCAAGTTTATTATGAAATGTGTCATACAGCAACATGCTGTCTGCAGTTCATCTTAACGGACAACGGAACCAATTTCACTTTGAATATTCTGCCCAAGTTGAATGAACTGATGGCAATCTGCGGGTTCTTGACTACACTATACTATTTGGAAAACAATGGAATGGTGGAACAGGTCAATGGTACATTTGGTAACCATACTCCGCAAGATTGTGAAAGATTGACCCTCTGGATGGAGTACCCTCCTACCAACATCTGTCTTTGCATATAATATCAGCTACCATTCAGCCACTGGCAAGGGTCCTTTTCAACTGCTATATGTTAGACATCCAGCTTTACCTGCCCACCTTTACTCTTGTGTAGAGGAAACTGGTGGCGTGTAACTGCACCGTTATTTGACCAATCTAATGGAGATACTGATCAAACTACAAAACAGAAGCATATATTCTACCAGCTTGGCTAAGCAGATTCTGATCAGGCATCTGACCAGAGTAGACGTAGCAGACTCTCACAGTTTTCTGAAGGAGATCATGTTTTGTTTCATGAAAAACATGGATTTGGATGAGAGAACAAGCTCACTAATATTAAACCAGGCTGTTTAAAATAATTAAGAAGACTGTTATTGAGGCCATTATCATTAAGAAACCTGCAGTTGGTCAAATCATCAGCTGAGCTCACACAAAGTTCCTCCGACCATACAAGAAATAGGAGCTTAATGCCCAGTCAAAGGGGGGGTAATGTCAAGAAATTGATATGACTGGATGATAAGCTATACATTATGCCAGATTGAAAATTAAAGTTGAGTTGATCCTTGAGATTGAGCAGAAAATATATAGGTGTAAAGCAAATCAATTGTAGCCTTGATAGTTTGGCAAATTGAGGGAATTTTGTTGAAACCTCAAGATAGTGATAACTTCTAAAATGGAATGAATAGGAGCTTACTAAGCAGAAGGGTAGAAATGACCTAGAATACCAAAATAAGAGTTTAGCAGAAGAATGAGAGGGATAGGTTTTTTAGTAGTCCACAGATAGGTTCTGCGTTTATTTATCATAATAAAAGTGTCAATTGGGGCAATTGCTCCATATATTAAATATATTAATTTTTATTAAGTATTGGCAATCTGCATATCGTCCATTCTGTTGCTCAGTGGCTAATACCCTGTGCAAATAAGCTTTGCATATTTAACCCTATCACCAAAAAGTTAACATCTGTACTATGGTAAGTATGGTGAAATGGACATATTAAATTTTTTTTATCAAAATGAGATATAGAATTAACAACGTAATTTTATTCTAGTGTAGAATAAATGTTTTTATATAGCACATATAACAATATAAAACCCAAAAGGAAAATATAATTATAATAATAGGGAGGGAAATCTGGATGGGAGGCTTTTGGTCAGAAGATGCATTCCAAATGTTGCAATACCTATGTAGCACATTTTTGATAGGGCAAAAATGAACATTGAATGTACCAAGTCAGATGAGACTTGGTTTTCACTTAAGCTAGTTTTTTTTGGAAGGCTTTTTGATGTTTACCCTCTTGTGGTTTTGCTTTAATTTACTGCCTCATGTGCCACCTTGAGTAATATTCACCTGACCTTATGATAATCTTTCATTTTGATTAAGTTAGATTTCAACTCAGAGTATTTTAGGCTCAAATCAATCCAATGGACTTTTCCTAGTATCAGTTTAAGCAATACTGACTACCAATTTTAAGTGCAATTGATTGAGGTAGCTTCTTTAACCATTGTGGGTCAAGGTGTTAATTTCGTAATGGGTGTCAAATGGTCAATATTCTTCCCATCATGTCTGGTATCCAGATATCTGATAATAGCAGGTACTACTGAGCGGCGCTCCACAGGATTTAGTGAGTGAGAGGGGTGAAATTTCTTGTCATGTTGAGAGCTAGTTTTTAAGCAATATAGTATGATTGTCACCTAATAATTTTATTCTTTTGAATTGATAAATGAGCTCCTTTTACAGCAATAAGTATTTTTTCAACAAAACTGCGTTTTTTTAAAAATATAACGAATTAAAAACTAAGATTTTAGAGTTTTTTAATATACGTAGTAAATATGAATAAAGCCCAACGCCGTACATTAGCAGGAGGCTTGGTTTTAGGGTTGGAATATTGGAGGGGAGGCTTAGACGAACAGCAATGTATCAGTTTTAAAAATTGGTATTCTAAACAAATTTGCATGGTGTATAAATGACTTATCTTGATAATGGGTTGCTATTACATTCAATCAACTCTATTGTTTTTAAGGATTCAATCCTTATTATGAACGTCAGTTTTTGCTTTGGCTTTACCCAAACTTGACATAATTGAATTATGATGCTTACCTTTTTCACTCAAAATGGGCTTTTTAAGATTTGTTTAAATAAAAATTTAACCCTTAAATACCCAAGTATCTAATTTATATCATTAAGGGCGCCCCTGTTGGAGCCACTGTTTGAGGAGGGATTTAGCCCTTGCAACAATAATTCATTAAGAATTATTTAATTTATACAGAACTGGATTGTTTTCTGCTATTACTATAATGTAGATATAAATTGATGGTTGGTTTAGGACTGAAAAGTGCTCTGGGGTTAGAGGAGAAAAAAAGAGGTTTAACAGCTGCTGCCTACCTCTCATCTAGCGTATGACTTAGATAAGTAGTTGGGTAAGAGGGAGATCCATAGGGTGACCACAATCTTAGTTATAGAGTGGTGAAAGGTTTTATATATATAAAAGTAGATCCTGGAGCCTTACATCATTTTTTTTGCTGAATAAGTGGCCGCCATTAGATTATATGACCCTGCTCTAAGCAGAACCTGATAAGTTTAACCATGGCCTAATTGATGAATAGTTGAACAACTACAAGGCCTGGGGAGACAACTATGTTGTAAGATTAATACAACAATTATAAAAAGTGGCCAGTATCCTCAATGGCCCACCACATAAACAACGAAGCCTAACTTATAATTCAAGTCTAAGAAGGATTAAAACCCAACAAATGACAAAAGCCAAATCTCATTACCCAGCTCCATAAAAAATCTGGAATTTATATTTGCAATGACTCAGCCGCGTCAGCAAATTTTTAAATAAATTTGAGTAACTAAGGGAAATATGTGAAATCAAACTACACTTTGATACTACAAGAAAGTAGATTTGAAACTCCTCAACTGGTTCTTGGATTTTCTGAGAACCCTTATCTGGATGCAGTATTAGTGGCAAAGCCAACCAGTGTCAATCAGGCCATCTATGCCTTCTAGACATATGGCAGATTTGTGAATTGCTGATGCTGAGAACATAGAACTGCCACACTCTGCAAAGGCAACAACCTCAAAATGGATGACTTGGATATTGATATTATACCTAAGATGAATGGCATTAATACCCCAACTAAGGTGGACTATGTAAATCCAGGGGAACTTCCCCTTTGCATGGATCAGGCGATTTTTCCATTCCCAAAAAGAAGGGTATGAAGAGATAGGCTGTACCACTCATCACCCAGGGTGACCTCACCCATGTGTTAGACAAGCGCTAGGTAATGGCTCTCCCTGTGAAGATTCCTCTCCTGGTTCCTGTGCTTGCCTCTGCCAAACTAGTTCACCAAATTGAGAAATCTGCACTGAAATAATTTTAATCATCTTCCCCATGAGTGGGAGGGATTTTATAAAACTTTTAGCACCAAATTCTCAGATTTGAAGCCAAAATGTCTGAAATTACCTGGAATAAAGACCGATGGGTGAAAACCTACTATTCAAAAAGGGACAACTAATGAATTATTGGCCAGAATCCCTGACAACATTGAGTTATTGAGCAGTACGATTGCTGATGCTAAACCTCCCTCAAAATTTTCAGGGACAATCCCTAATGAGCAGGTATCACCATCAAGGACTGTCACCAATAATTTAAAAGCCCTATTTCAAGAATCATGATTTGTGGCTTACATAGCTCATTTGGCTGAACAAATGCCCCAGTGACTGGGCATGGGCAGGTTGGTCATCTTGAACCTGTTTCCAACCAATTGGGACTGCCCCTATGTGGGGTGGCCCTGGGGGTTCCCGTTGCCATTGCTCCAGATGCCATTGCACCAACTGACATAAATGCAGTCAAGCCTCAGTCCAGGCATTCACAAACAAACTGATAGCAACTCAGCCTGCTGCCAAATCCTTTGATGTCAGTTCAAATTAATATTATTTTCACCATCCCCCAAAAATTTACTGGTTTAGGTCAAATTTGAGAGCCCCAATCCCTGCTTTGACCTACTACCAAATTAAACACTATTTAATCAGTTGCATCATGCTGAGAAAGTTGTTAATCGATTCTCTTTATTTCGCTTTCCTATAAAATTCCTGCTTGTACACAAGTTTTCTGTTTTACTTCAATTCTTCTTGCCAAAGCCCTTATGGAAATATCTTGGTAGCCCGTTGGTCCCTACACTGGATGGGCTTTACCAGTTTGATGATCATCATCGCTCCCACCATAGTCGACTGGATTCATCATGCAGTAATATCTGGGAGTTAATCCTGTTATTAAAGCTATCTGCTATCAGGATATCAGAATCCTGTGGCCTCTCATATCCCACCTGCAAGCAAGGATCCGCCTCCTTGTCTCTGCTTTAGTGCCAAACCTGTCCCATGGAGATCCCAAAGTAGTTAATCCAGTAGTGCCACCCCCTGCAACAAGACCTGCAGGGTCTGGGGTTGTTTCTGTTTGGTTCATTACTGGGTTTTTTTTAATTTTCATTGTTGTAATTTCAGGGATTCCTGATTTATCCACAGAAGGGTTTTTCGCACCAGGTTACGCCCACTGAACAATTGGAATGGACAATATGATGATCGTCAGTTCATCAGAACACTTGTAAACAAACAATTTATAATAAAAAGGGGTAATTTCCCCCAAAGCACTTCTTTATTTGAATATAATAAACTTGGCGGAATTCTTCTAGTCTGCTTCCCTTTTTCCTTCTTCCTTTCCTTTAAAAACCCCCTCTCTTCAATCCCCTCATTCCGCTGATATTCCAGCAACCTCAGTTGGTACCAACTCTTTCACTTAATTTATTCACTTCGCCATATTCTCATTGGTTTCAGCTTGTTGTTCTTCAAATTTTTTTATCGCCCTGACTTGAGGCAATCCATATTATCTTGTTGAATGTCGACATTGCCTTATCGCCCTATTTTAAAAGCAATTCAATATGACCCATTATAACCCATTATTGCCTCATCCTAAGGCGATTGAATACTCATAGTTCTGAAACATCCTTGGTGGATTTTGCCCAGTAAATCTTCGGCAAAATTTCTCCAATGATTCGTTGGTCATGATTGTGGCTTGTTGTCCAATCATATAGTTTCATGACATTACCCCCCTTGACTGGATGATAAGCAGTGCATCTCTTTTTCCTCTATGCTATGTGAACCATCACATGCCAACAGCCACGATTCCATGATTTCAATTTCTTCTTTCATATGTGGCTTGGTGCAGAGTTGCCCGACCCAGGCCACATCCCTCTTCCCCAGTTTCCCCTTTCCCCAGCTGATGAGGATGAGGCTGATGTGGACCTCATGACTGTTCTAACCCAAGAAGAACTCCTTCCCAAAATCATCGACCATTTGGCCACTTGGCGCGCCCCTTCAGGGACATAGTGGCCCAGCTACGCTGGGGAGGGGAGCGGAGATGAGGGCCTTTGTATAATGAAGCAGCCCAGCTCCTGGAAAGTGGCTTTAGTCACCTAGTGCTTCCATCTCCTGCCAAGCCTCATCCAATGGCTCTGTCTGTCCAGCAGATGCTGTGTTTTATGCAGTGGGTGATAGCCAGCTGGTAGGGGTCCTTTTCCCGCGCTCTTATCCACTTCTGGTCCCTGGGGGTAAATTTCCACAACAACCAGCTACTCACCTTCGCTCCTGAGTCACTGCAGAGTTTACCGCCCTCAGTGCTGACAATCCATCATAGTACCTTCCCATCATGGCGCTCTTAGGTAACCTTATTTTTCATCCCACAACTGCTTTAGGTTCAGGAATAGAGCTGCACCAGACAGTCCTTGAGTGGGCCCAGCAAGCGGCATTCACCACAACTTTCTCCTTTCCCAATGGCATATACAATCATGAAGGGCTTCCTTGTAGATTGCCTGGTGCTGGGCGCAGCCTTTCACCTTGAGCCGGAACTCACCTGCTTACTTGCCAGCCCTTACAACTCTGACCCCCTCTGCTGGCTTACTCTTTGATTTCCTGGGATCATCAACACATGTGGTTGCGGGCTTTGCTCCTAATGGGGCAAGAATGGTTCTAGCTCAATCAACTAGCTGAGCTCTCACCACCTCGTTTGTTGCCATGGAACCCCAGTCCGTCCTCTTCTTCCAGCCCCGTCACACCAGCCTCCCCTCCTCAGACTATCACAGTGGCCCCTGAGCTGCATCGGCCCCCTTGCTCTCACCTTGGCAGCCTCCACCTCCAACCCCAGAAGAGTCCATATAAACCACAGCACCTTTGAAGTGGCAGAAGAAGAAACAAATTTTATATCAATCAAAATAAAAGGAACACCGCAAGAAGCCAAAAAGAGACCGGAAGGTGAAGACATAAAGCAAAAAACCTCTAGAAACAACCCCAAATAAACGAAGTTAAAACTCACATTTGATATTTTATACAATCATTTTCATTATCAACATCATTTACATTTTTTTTTATTTTGGAGAGACTCTATTACTGCTTATTTGGCCGAAGGAATTTTGTGTGTACTCAATTTATAATATGACCACCTGTGGGATCCTTGATAGTATAAGCGTCAAATTCCATTTTTTCCATCATCTCAAATGGCCCAATCCAAATATTCGCAAGCTTGTTATTCCGCCAAAACCCATGCTGATTGTGGAATAGCACCATATATCCATCTTTGAACTGTGCTAGTCTACTTCACCATACCTGATTGGCAGCCTGGTTTTTGAATTTCTTATCTAAGCTGAACAATTACACTTCAGTTTGTAATTTAATCAGTAAATTTGCAAGGGTGTTTAAATAGTGTTGCAGATTCATTCCGCCGGTGTCCTCTACACAGGCATATAGTAGCGCAGGCAGAGAGGGGTGCCATCCATAAATCAATTGAAAGTGGCTTTTTCTTGTGGCAGCATGGTAGCTAATATTGTAGGCAAACACTTTGGTAGAAAGAAGGGTACTTTAATCAGAGGGCCTATCTGTAACCAACTTCTGTAGTATGTTCACCAGAGTCCCATTAACCCGTTCAACCATTCTGTCAGACTCAGAATGATACAGGGTTGTTAGGACCCCGCAGATGGCCATCAATTCGTTGAGCTTGGGTAAAATGTGAGAGGTGAAGTTGGGTCCATTGTCAGTAAGGATAAAGTGTGGGCAGCCATGATTCTGAACGATGCATTCCACTACAAACTTAGCCACAGTAGCTGCCCCCAGATCCCAAATGGCTCACGCCTCAACCCATCTGGTCGAGTGGTCAATTGCCACCAGGATATACTTTGACTGGTTAGCTACAGTTGGCAGAGGTCCCATGACATTGTTAGAAACTTTATACCAAGCAAGTGAGGTTTTACTAACTGGTATGAAGTCTTCTGGCGGAATGGCTTCTCCATCTGGCATTGATGGCAGCAGGACAGGGTCTCAAGCAAGTCAAATTTCATGCTTTTTCAATAATACCGCAGCCTCAACAATTCAAGAGTCTTCTGAAATCCTCCATGGCCTTCTCGGTGTGCGCTCATAATAATATCTGGGTGTGTGGAAGGTCTTGGGATATTCATGGCAGTGTCCCCTATACACTTATACAATTACCCATTTTTCTAAAATGTATTGGCCTTGAGTCCATCTAATAACTTGATAACTTGAGCCGCTTCATCATTGTACTTTACGCTGAGCATTTTGTCAAACATTATGTCACTTAAATCCACCATAACTGCAATTGTTGGCAATCTTGATAAGCAATCAGCGTTCTGGTGTTTTGCTCCTGGTTGATGAAGAATTTCAAAGTCATAAGCTTGCAGCTTAAGAGCCCATTGGGCTAGCCGCCCTTCAGGCCCTCTAAAATTCTGCAACCAGCGCAACAATGCATGATCCGTTACAACTTTAAACTTTACTCCATAAAAGTAGACTCAAAACTGCTTATATGCATAAATTACCGCTAAGCACTCTCACTCAGTTATGGTTTAATTTCATTCATGGCAATTCAAGCTAGACTACAGTATGCCATGGGGTGCTCCTCTCCTAATTATTTTTTCTGAGACAAGATCGCCCCAACAGCAGAAAGTGACGCATCCATCTGCACTATAAATTCCTTATTGAAATTAGGGTAGCGCAACACGGGTGCACTAATTAATGCTGTTCAAAGTGTATCAAAAGCGCATTGGCACCATTTCATCCATTCAAACATGGCATCCTTCTTTAGTAGCTCAAACAGCAGCCTCCAATGCAACTGAAATTGGGTATGAAGGACCATCTAGTACTAAAAAAAAAAAAGAAATTGGGTATGAATTATCAGTAATAACTTACCATCCCCAAAAACACCTGAATGTCCCACTTACTGACTGGCTTAGTCATCTTCTGGATAGCCTCTACCTTGGCTGGTTGAGGTCTTAGCCCAGTCGCGTCCATTATAAACCCCAGGGTACTCCAGCTGATCCTTGAAGAAGTGGCATTTCTGAGGCTTGATTTTAATATTGGCCTCAGCCAGCCAGCGAAATACTTCTTCCAAATGGGTAAGGTGCTCGGTGAATGTGTGAGAGAAGACATTAATATCGTCAAACTACACAAGAACACATGACAGCTTCAGATCACCCAGAATGGTATCCATTGCTTGTTGGAATGTGGCCAGGGCATTACATAGCCCTTGCGGCGTACAAGTTGGTTGAAAAAGACCTTTTGATGTGATTACGGCGCATTTTTCTTTCTCTGCCATGGGCAACTCAATTTGCCAATAACCAGATATCAAATCCATTGCTGAGAAGTAGCGAGCTCCACCTAACTGATCCAGCTCATTATCAATCCATGGTATAGGGTATGTGTAATGAACGGGTTTGTCCCATCCATTACATTCCAACTCAGATTAGGATTTTCTGAATTAAAGTTGGATTATTTATAACAACATTTTTGGTTTGGTCATTTTGGACGTTGGGTTGTGCCTCGCCCAAGATGTTAATTAGGCTTTTGTGAGCCTAATTGATAGTTTGGGTGAAAACCTCAAAGCACTGCCCTTATAAAGCGCGCCCACCCATTCCAAACCTCAGTTTGGAATTCTTACCCTAGCATGTCCCTTCCTGGGGAGCATTTTCAGTTGCTCCCCAGACAAGCTCTGGTTGGCGGACACCTTTGTTTTTATGGTCCAAAATAAAAATAAAGGATGTTTTGGGGTTTGAATACCTTGCATACCTGTGGTCTTTTTGGGTGTTTCCGTTTAAAAATACTTTTGCGTGGTTGGGTCAGACCAACCACTATTCAACCTTTACATAGCCAACCAATGAGATGTGAATGTTTGGCTGCTTGTTGGTGCCCCAAACCTCTCCTTACTCGGTTAGGCTGCTTTGGTTGCTTGTTGGTGCACCAATAAGTATGTAAAATTATATGGCAGTCAGAATTGTGATTTTTCCAATTCATTACATAATTCCAAACTCAATGCCTTGTGCGCTGCCAGTCCTCAGTTTAGCTGACCTCAGTGGTCACTTGATCCCACTTGTCGAGTAACCAGCACTAGTGGGAGCTGGTGACTGATGGCCAACCCTGGATTCAAAGTGACCATCAGCTAATTTTCCTGGTGGGGCCTCCCACCCACCAGGGATTTGGCGGCATTGAGGGGACTTGTCCCAGCAGGGCTCCCTCACCCCCTGGATGGTCCACCTGGAAAGGGGTCAGATGTCCAGCCATGCTGGACCACGCGCCCCTCTCACGTTTTCTGTGGTGAAAGCGTCTTCCCAGTCAGGATGGGGAGACCATCGTCAATGGGGGCCTGGGAGGGGGCACAACACAGCCACGTGCTGGGCGTGCCTCCTCATGCTGGGTGGGCTGACTCCAGCAGCCCAGTGGCGATTTGATCATGCCATCTGTGTTTCTTCAAGGGGTTTGGAGTTTATCCAGGCTAATTTTCCTGGTGCTCGAGGTAACTCGCCCCAGGAAGCCCTCATCATGGTGGCTTTCCGCTGAGGGGCCCCTCTTTGGGGAGGGGTTTTTCCTTTAGTGGGGGTGATGTAACAAATGGGTTTGTCCTATCTGTTACATTCCAACTCAGATTAGGTTTCTCTGAATTTGAGTCAGATCGTTTATAAAAACATCTTTGGTTTAGTTTCAGATGTTGGGTTGTGCCTCACCCAAGCTGTTAATTAGGCTTGTGCGAGCCTAATTGATAGTTTGGGTGAGGGCCCCAAAGCGCTGCCCTTATAAGGCGCGCCCACCCATTCCAAACCTCAGTTTGGAATTCTTACCCTAGCATGTCCCTTCCTGGAAAGCATTGTCAGTTGCTCCCCAGACGAGCTCTGGTCAGCGGACACCTTCATTTTTATGGTCCAAAATAAAAATAAAGGATGTTTCAGAGTTTTCATACCTTGCATACCTGTGGTCTTTTTTAGGTGTTTCCGTTTTGAGGAGACTTTCGCGTGGTTGGGTCAGACCAACCACTATTCAACCTTTACATAGCCAACCAATGAGAGGTGAATGCTTGGCTGCTTGTTGGTGCCCCAAACCTCTCCCTATTCGGTTAGGCCGCTTTGGTTGCTTGTAGGTGTACCAAATGAATATGTAAAATTATATGGCAGTTTGAACTGGGGTTTTCCAATTTTTTACAGTATGAGTCTTTCTTGGTGATACTATTGAGCTTCAAGTAGTCAATCACTACGTGGTTAGTACCATCCTTCTTTTATATAATTAGGACAGGTGAAGCCCATGGACTCTTAGATGGTTTAAACATTCCCTGCTCTAGAAGCTTGTCAATCTCCTCAGTGACAACTTCTTCTTCTGCCCTTGATCAGCGGATTGGCTGAGACCTTATAGGGAGATGCTCCCCTAGTGTTCAGTTGATAAACAACCCCCAAGCGCACCCCAAATCATGATCATCAACAGCAAAAATCTCTTTGTATTTTAAAAATAAAGCTTCCACCCAATCCTTCTGATCTTCCTATAGAACCATTAAATTCTCCCATGGTACAACTGCCATTACACCAAGATGCGGTTCAGTGGACATACTAAATTCATCTAGAGAACCAAACTTGTGAACCTGGTTGCCTCCCCCAACTGGGCTCAAATGTATATATGCTATAATCTGATGCCGGCGGATTCTAATTGGTATGTTCTGAAGATTTGCTATCAATACCTTGATCTCCCCATGGCCCAGAATTATGATGCCCAGAGCCACGTGGGGTTTAAACTGCAATTGCTGATAAGGCCCAATGATCTCCCCATAGAGCCCAGCTGGCACTTCCACCTCTAACTCAATGTCTACTATCACTTGATGTCCAGAGGGAATGTGTAGAGCTCCAGCTGCTCTAAGCGGTAGCCCCCCTAATATTCATATATCTGGTGGGGAAGGGCCCGAGTTTTCCCTTTTAATTGATGATAGCATACTGGAATCACCCCCATTGCTGTAGGCAAGGTTGATCTGTCCCATATGCACCGAGTCCTTTGGCACTCTGCTGGAGTAAAATAAATTGGGATCCACTGTTCCAAAATGGATAAAGTCTCTTCCATCATATCAACGACAGCCCCATAGTGTCGCATAAGGCAGTCCCAATCAACAGATTGTAGTTGCTATTTGGTAATACCACCGCTGGAGCCACAACAACAATGGATCCAAACTACAAAAGAAGCATGCTATACGCTCCCTCTGAGACAGTGGTTTCTGCTCCAGCGGTCCCATACACCATACGGTGGTCTATGTCAGGTTTTAAAGACAACTTCACCACCAACTTAGTGGAGACAATGTTAATGGGAGCACCCATATCAATTATGGCTCTTACTCAACTTTTGGCTACCACAATGTCACAGTAAGTGTACTCCAAGTAAGATGAGTGTCAGTTATTTACTACATGTACATTCAATGGTCCATGTTTTCTCAGGAAACTTTTATACCAGCGCCAACTTTAAAGTATTGTGTTACAATAGCGTCCACTGGAAGGGCGACCTTTACTCCTCTCAGGGACAAAGAATCTGCAAACAGTTCTAACTGGTCTGATGGGCTTTGGTTTAAAAATTTGACAAGCGTAAGGCTTCAGTTGATCTGGAGACCCTTTGTCTGTCATTTAGTTGGCTTGTGATTGAGTCAGCACATTTACTCCCCCAAACAGCTGTTGGTAGAGGAATGTATCAACATACTGGGAGGCTTCAGCTGCAAATAAAACAGTAGCTTCAGATGGGACGTTAAAATTTGGTTTAGCAGAAGTAGAGATTCCCATCTTTACTCCACTCTGACTTTTCCCTGATAACCTTGATCCTTTTGTTTGTAAGGATTCCAACAATTAGGGCACCATCATCCCATGTGCCCAGGGCGACCGCAATGAAAACAACGTACCCCATAGGACCTGTGTCTGTGCTTAACATAAGTTGGCCCACTCAGAAGGTTGTTCTGAAAAGGATCAGTGTAACCAGACCCAAATTAGTAGAACGCCTGCTGTCAATCAGAGTATTTAGGACTGAAGTGGTAGTTGGACTGTGGTGAGTTCACTGGCAGAATATGCGCCGACTGGTTGATATACCCCACATGATTAGGGTTGACAACACCAGCTGTGCGAATCTGTTCGATATTAGGTGGAGAGGAAAGTTACAGCTATGCGATGTACAAACTGAACAGGTTCAAGAAGAGGTACATCATCCTCTAACAACAGGGCTATGACATTGTAAAGCTTGGGGTATGGCTTCACCGCCAAGGCCATTGCAATGTACACATTGACTTCAGATAAAATTCCTGCCCCAATCTGTAAGTCCCAGGGAACGTCCTCTGGGCATCAATCAGGCCATTTTCCCGTTTCTGAGCAAGAAGGCACCAAAGAGGATGGCTGTACCCCTTGTTACTCAGGGCGATCTCGCTCACATGGTAGATGAGTGCTGGGTAACAGCTCTCCTATTTCAGATCCCATTTCCAGTACCCACACTCTCCTCAGCAGAACTGCTACAAGGAATCAACATAATCTGTTCCAAGATCGCCGAAATGAAATTGATTGGAACTAATTTGAGTGGAAATCAGCCCAATGCTCAGATTTCAAATGGTCAAAAAGGTATGAAGACTGATCTATCAGCCAGAATGCCCAATGGTTGCAATTTGTTTAACACAATGATCAAAAAATCTCCCCCTCCCAAAATTGTTGGGGATCACCCCCAATGGGCAGGTAACAGCATCAGACACCATTGATGAGGTTTCGAAGCTTCCTGCTGGCAAATTGGGCATTGCGCCTGATGCAATGCCACTGACTGAACGAATGGTCCAGTGACTGAGCATGGGCAGGTTGGACGTCCCAAACCTGTTCCCAACCAAATGGGCCCACCCCTATGTGGGGTGGCCTTGGGGGATTCCTGCTGCTTGTCAGGCTAAATGCTGTCGTGCCAACCATCGGAGATGCAGTTGAGCCTCAGTTCAGATGTTTGAGGTCAAACCAACAGTGACTCAGCCTGCCACCAAATTCTTCGATGTCAGTTCCCAGTTAGATATTTGTTCCCCATTCCTGAACAATTTGCCAGTTAGGTTGAACTTGCGGGACCTGATCCTGGCTTGTTTCCCCTCCAAATTGACTACTATTTAATCAGTCGCATCGCACTGAGAAAATTGTTGGTTGATTTTTCTTCCTTAAATTTTCTATTAAAAAAACCTTCCCCAAAATCTAGTTTTTATATGTTGAGAATTAAGCTGCCTTTTTCCGCCGTTGCTCTCATACCCCTCAGGGTTAACGGCCATGTTTGTCTAGTATTTTATTTTGTGCCTGTATGAAATTCTGGCTCACTGGCAGATATTGGTGGAACTCCTTTCCAGATTCATATTTGTCATATCTGCAGCAGTGCCTTGGGCATTCTGGTTTGCCGTTCAGGTGCTCTGGCACCTTAGCTGGCAGGCCAGTCTAATTATTACTTGCTGTTCACCTGACATAATTGACCAACCATTATTCTTTACCATTTCCACCTTTCTTTTGTATATTGGCGCAGCAATGGTCCCTCCTTTTCAACTGAAACATGTTGTGAAGAAGATTTTCCCTGCCCACAATAGTCCAGTACCACTCAAAACTTCAAACCCATATCCCATAGTTGCCGCGGCTATTCTTCCCTTGTCAGCACAATCTGACATCTCGACTTACAACGAGTTTATCCCCCACCAAAGCCTAGTAATTTCCCCTGACCCCACTACCATCTCTTTGGTATCACTGGATTCATCCACAACTACCAATAAAGAGAACTCCACTTACTACTTAGTACTCATGAAGATTAGTGTTGGGTCCCATCACTTCTACTTTGAGGCCCTGGTGGACACTGGCGCTGCAGGCAATTTTATGAGTGTAGAACTGGCCCAGAAATTAGAACTTGCCCTGGATGCAGGTCCTTCAGTGATGGTTGCGTCATCAGCCTCCCAAACCTCATACCTGATACACTGACCAGTCACATTTTCAATACACCAGTTCAGCTTCTGTGACCGCTTTTCTGCTATGCTGAACTTGGTGTTTCCAGCTTTTTAGGAGTGGGATGGTGGCGCCAGCAACATGATAAGATCCACTTGGAGTCTAACACGCTGTCGTTCACTAATGATCAACTGGAGGGTGAATTCTTACTAATTGATACTCTTAAGAAAGCTTAAGGCCGCAGTTCTATTACGTCCCTTGTCTCCCCTACAGGCATACTATCCTATTTTCCAGAAAGTTTAATGCGCTATTAAAGCATTTTCAATTCTGAAAAGGCTGACTGTTTGCCTCCCCACACTAGATTTGACTGTGGTTTTCAAACGACGGTAGAGTTGGTAAATATCAACTTCCCGTTGTATCCCCACACAACAGAGGAGGAGGCCGCGCTCAACACCTGGTTGGATGATATGTTGAGAAAAGGGTGGTTGTTCAAGGAGACCTCGCCCGTTGTGTCTCCCATCATCTTTGCTAAAAAAGCCGATGGTTCTCTCCGCCCCTGTGTGGACTATGGACAACTAAATAAATAACAGTTTCCAATCCCTACCCCCTGCCTTTAGAACAGACAATAAGCCAAGCAATCGCCAAATATTAGATGTTTTCTAAGCTGGATCTCGTCAATGCATTCAACCAGATTTGGGTAATGAAAGGGCAAGAATGGTTAACAGCAATCTGGATGAAGCGGGGCATTTTCCAATTCCTTTGATGCCCTTTGGGCTGAAGAACACTCCCACTACATTTCAACGCATGATTGATATTGTACTGGGTGACCTCCAGTTTACCTGCACAGTTGCATATATTAATAACATTCTGGTTCACTCCCCGACTCTCAAACAACATGCTACTGACCTGAAAGCAGTTGTGGCCGCCTTACATAAGGAAGGCTTGTTCGTCAAGCCTTCCAAGTGTGAGTTCTATAAGGAGGAGGTTACCTTTCTTGGGAACCTTATCCTTAAAGATGGTTACGCAATCCCTCCCAATAAGTTGGATGCTATCTGGGAACGGCCAATCCTGACTACCCAGAAACAACTACAGAGTTTCTTGGGAACCATTATTTTCTTAAAAAGTTCTCCCCAGAACTTTTCCAAGCTTGCTGCCCCACTCTACCCCCTTACAGGGAAAAACATACCATTTCTCTGGATGGACAAATGCCAACATGAGTTTGAATCAATTAAAGAGGTGTTTGTATCCCCTCCCATTTTGAAACACGGCAATCCCACCAAGCCATATATTGTTGCATGCAACGCTTCATCAGTAGCCGTGGGGGCAGTGTTGCTCCAGGAGCACGATGACTTAAAGCATCTGGTCGCCTACTTTTCCTGAAAGTTCACCTCTATGGAGCAGTCTTGGGCTATTTATGACAAGGAGTTGGCAGCCGTTTCATGGGCCCTACCTCATTGGAGGTACCTGTTACAGGGTGCCCAACATGAACTACCGGTCCACATGGATCACCAAGCCCTTTTGTACTTTTGTAAATCCCAAAAATTGGCACATCAGCAAGCCCAAACCTATTGGGACCTGTGCAGTTTTAACTTCAAATATGAATTTGTAAAAGGTGCGCTCAATGTACTTCCCAATTTTCTCAGCTGCAGCCCCGCCCACTGTTCCGCGGATCTGAAGGAAGTGGATCTTGTTACTGTGATTCCTACCACCCAAATCCTCTCAATTGTTCCCCCTGTCATTTCTTCCATCGCTCTAGATCCTGACGCTCCGTTAGTTGCTCAGGTCTTAGCCAGTCAAATGGCCTGCCCTGAGGGCGTGGAGCTGGTCGAGCAGTTACCCCACCAGAAGCATAAACACTCCCTATACTCACTAAAGGAGGGCCTTATATATTTTTGATCTCGCATTTGGGTTCCCCCTCCTTCTGAACTGAGGTATTCCACACACATCACAATCCGCCAACAGTTGGTCACCCTGGTACTAAGAAATGCATTGATTTGATCAAACGGACCTACAATTGGGCGGGTTTGACAAAAGAAGTTCTGGCCTGGATCGCCAACGCATTACTTGTGCTTGGGCTAAGTCAGACAGCTTCAGTAAAATTGGTCTTTTACACCCCTTACAGCAGGTGAAGGGTCCATGGACATCGGTGTCTGTGGATTTTTTTGTTGAAATCCCCTGCTCTAACGGGTTCACAGCGGTGATAAAGGTGGTGGATCATTTCACAAAATTTTCCCTCTTTATTCCTTGCCATTCCATTATTATGTCAGAGGAGACTGCCCACCTTTTTGTGCATCATGTGTTCTTGATGTTTGGTCTCTCCCAGGAGATTATTATTGACCATGGTTCACAGTTCATGGCGCAATTTTGGAGTGAACTCCTATCTATCCTAAAAATATCCCCCTGCTGTTCTACAGTGTACCATCCCTGGTCCGATGGACAGACTGAATGAGTCAACCAAGTCTTCAAACAGTCCTGCATTGGTATACTGCAGCCGCACAAGACACCTAGGCCAACGACCTTCCCCTCGCTCAATTTGCCTATAACAATGGAATGCATGCATCTATAGAATTTTCACCCTACAAAGCAACATTGGGTTACAATCCTTCATTTTCAGTTGGACCTTGCTTGTGGCTGGAGGTCCAAGTGGCCGCGGATCACACTGAACATATTAGGTCAACTTAATCCTTGGTGCGGGAACACCTCACCAAAGCTATTGATGACTACAAGAAGTTCACAGATCGTAAGCAGCTCCCAAGTCATGATATTACAGTGGGTTCTTACGTTATGCTCGATACCCACCATTTATGTATTCAAGCACCTTCTCATAAATTTTTGAGTAAGCATTTTGGCCCCCATTTGGTGGAAGAGGTTTTGGGTAATGGCACATTCCGAGTTGAAGCTTCTGGCTCACTGGAAACAGCATCCCATCTTTCACGTTTCCCAGCTGTCACCCTTCAAGGGTATGGTGCCTGCAGAACCTGAACCAATCATCATCGAGGATGCAGAAGAGGCTGAGGTGGAGAACATCCTGGCATCCCGCAAGTCCCACCAGTCCATCCAATATCTCGTGGCTTGGAAAGGTTAACCAGCTTACAAGAACAGTTGGGTCAAGGCACACAATTGTGCTAAGTGTATGGAATTGGTTGAAGCGTTTAATGTAACCCACCCCAGCACTCCCCACCCTCCCCAAAAACCTGCGATGGTAATGGCGATCAAGTTACCCAAGGCGCACAAGAATGTGGCTCTCGTACAGTTTCCCAGTGGTGAGGCCCTTCTCTTGGAAAAAGGAAAGGGTAATGTAAGTCCCAGGGAATGTCCTCTAGGCATCAATTGGGCCATTTTCCCATTCCTGAGCAAAAATGCACCAAAGAGGATGGCTGTACCCCTCATTACTCAGGGCGATCTCGCTCACATAGTAGACAAACGCTGGGTTACAGCTCTCCCACTTTGGATCCTGTTTCCAGTACCCACACTTTCCTCGGCAGAACTGCTATGAGGAATCATCGATATCTGCACCATGATCGCCAAAATGAAATTGATTGGAACTAATTTGAGCGGCAATCAGCCTGATGCTCAGATTTCAAATGGTCAAAAAGGTATGAAGATTGATCTATTGGCCAGAATGCCCAACAGTTGCAATTTGGTTAACATGACAATTGAAAAAATCTCCCCCTCCCAAAATTGTTGGGGATCACCCCCATTGGGCAGGCAACAGCATCAGACACCATTGACGAGGTTTCAAAGCTTCCTGCTGGCAAATCGGGCGTTGCACCTGATGCAATACCACTGACTGAATGAATGGTCCAGTGACTGAGCATGGGCAGGTTGGACATCCCAAACCTGTTCCCAACCAAATGGTCCCACCCCTATGTGGGGTGGCCTTGGGGGATTTCTGCTGCTTGTCAAGCTAAATGGCGTCGTGCCAACCATCAGAAATGCAGTTGATCCTTGGTTCAGACATTTGAGGTCAAACCATCAGCAACTCAGCCTGCTGCTAAATTCTTCGATGTCAGTTCCCAGTTAAATTATCTGTTCCCCATTCCCAAACAATTCGCTGGTTAGGTCAAACTTGTGGGACCTGATCTTGGCTTGTTCCCCTCCAAATTGACTACTATTTAATCAGTTGCATCGCACTGAGAATAAGTTGGTTGATTTTTCTTCCTTAAATTTTCTATTAAAAAACCTTCCCCAAAATTTAGTTTTTATATGTTGAGAATTTAGCCGCCTTTTCCGCTGTTGCTCTCATACCCCTCGGGGTCAACAGCCATGTTTGTCTAGTATTTTATTTTGTGCCTGTACAAAATTCTGGCTCACCGGCAAATATTGGCGGAATTCCTTTCCAGTTTCATATTCGTTGTATCTGCAGCAGTGCCTTAAACATTCTGGTTTGCCATTTGGGTGCTCTGGCACCTTGGCTGGCAGGCCAGTCTAATTCTTACTTGCTATTCGCCTGACACAATCAAAAGTAACTTCTGTCATGAATCACTCAGCAAATGTGGTGAGGGTATCATTTTTCTGAACCTGATGGCCAAGGACTTGGCTTTCCATTATGACATCCTTGCAGTTCCGCTGAACAACCATAGGACCATATTCTTAACTTCTTGGTATGTAATGGAACTATCTGAAAGGTAATAAACGACTTGATCAGCACTTCCAACGTCCAAGGAGGAGATCAATAGTTTCGCCCTCTGCTGATCTGAAGTTCATCAGTTGCAAACTCAAATCATCGAAAGAACCCATGAATATTTCCTTCACAAATAAATGGCGGCAGCTTATCACTGTAAACCTCCTAGAGCAGCTCGTTTTGTCTCTTGAGCACAGTATCCAATGCAAGTTTTAGCTCCTCATATGCAACAGGCCTAGCGTGTCATGCAGATTCCTTATCAAAGCAACCTGGATGCGACATAGCCAGCAACTAAGTTTTCATTATGGTGTAATTAATCAATGGGCCTCTGTAGTGATCATCACTGTTGTAATTTTGGAGATTCCCTATATATCCGCCAAAGGGTTTTTTGCACTTGGTTAGGCCCACTGAAAATTTAAAATGGACATATGACAATTGTTGGTTCCTTGGAACACTTGTAATCAACCAAAATATAATAAAAAGGGGTAATTCCCCCAAAAACACTTCTTTAATTGAATATAATAAACTTGGCGGAATTCTTCTAGTCCGCTTCCCTTTAGTCCTTCTTCCTTTCCTTTAAAAACCCCCTCTCTTCAATCCCCTCATTCCGCTGATATCCCAGCAACCTCAGTCAGTACTGACTCTTTCACTTAGTCTATTTGTTTCGCTGTATTCTCATTGGTTTTGGCTTATTGTTCTTCAATTCTTTATCTCCCTGACTTGAGGCAATCCAAATTATCTTGTTGAATGTCAACATTGCCTTATCGCTTATTTTGAAGCAATTTGATATGTCCCATTATAACCCATTATCGCCTCATCCTAAGGCAATTTGATACTCATAGTTCTGAAACATCCTTGGTGGATTCTGCCCAGTAAATCTTCGGCGGAATTTCTCCAATGATTCGTTGGTCATGATTGTGGCTTGTCGTCCAGTCATATAGATTTGTGACACTCATCTTACATCAATGATCTATTATTTTTGCACAATTTCTGCACCATACAACGTCATTTGAGCAGCAATGTACCTGGCATTCTGGCTTGCTTTTGGGTGCTTACACATCCCAACTGGCATGCTGGTCTAAACTTATTCTGCCGTTTTCTTGACAGAGTAGCAGATTCATGACCTCTTGGGTAAAGTCCAAAAGTTGATCATGCTATTTAAGGGAAACAACTAAGCAACAATCTTTGTTGCTTGAACTGCAAAAAGCCCAGCTGTCATTTTCATCAGCGTCAAGCTCCATGCATGTAAGACCATATTCCCCATCTCAATGGAAAGTGCCCTTGTCAGGCTGCAAACACCAAATGAGGACAAGTCAAATAAAGTTAAAATCAAGTCTCATCTCCAATTAGACACATCTTTAGATGAAGAAAATACCACAAGGGTATCAACTTGAAATTAAATGATAAAAGAAAAATGCTGCTTATTTCACAAGATTTTAAGGAGTTAGAAGGATTTCATATAAAAAAAATTTACCAAAATAATAAAAGTAAGTCATCTAATACTCCATTACACCATGTGAAAATGTAAGATAATGATTGTTGGTCCTTTTAAAATCTCTTAAGATGTGACATCACACAAATCCTTTATATAAAGTGTCGCAATTCTGATATGACTGGACGATGATCTTGGGACAGCTTAAAGGATTGAATCTGCCAAACATGATATTAGTTATGATTATTTAAGTGCCTCAAGATTAGGCGGTATTGGGATATAATGAGTTATTATTGGATCACCTCTAAATAAGGCAATAAGGCGATAAGGTGATATCAACATTTGATGAGTACGAATTAAATCGCCTACAATTAGGGCGATAAAGAGCTAAATAATAACAAGCCAAAATCAAGGAGAATCGGCAGAATAGAATAGTCCAAGCTATGCAAGTGGTATCATCTGAAGCCACTGTATATAAGTGAGATGGGCGATTGAGAGAAGTGAGTTGTTTATAGTAGAGAAAGAGCAGAACAGCAAAAGGTCACTGTATTTATTAAAATAAATTAAGAAGTTTTTGGGCAGAAAGCTCCTATTTTTTAGTATATTCTCAAGTGTGTCCAAAGGACCAAAAATCCTCACATTTTCTGTCTATTGTTCAGTGGGTTTGACATGTATGAACAATATGGCAGATCCTAATGATACCGTCCAATTTTATAACAATGGTTCCCACTACAGGGGGCCCATTGATCAACTACCAAGTACTATGAAACTCCAGTCACCAGCCTTGTCTTACACAGCCTGTGTTGCTGGGGAATCTTCATGAAACACTGCACTAGCCGGGTATGAGGAACTTAAACTTACCTTAGACGCAGTGCTCAAAAAACAGGATGAACTTCTTCGAATAAGAAATGCTGTCATGCACCAACTTGATAGAACGTTTAGAAAAATGCAAATTTTGGGACAAAAAAACAAGGAACTCGCCAACCGGTTGGATGATACTATCAAAAGGTTGTAGTATGCAGAGCGGAAATTGACCAGTGCCTCTCAGTCTTCTCACTGGGACGAGGATGAACAACAAGGGGGCATCATATGAGGAAGAATATGATGCTGGTCGGAGCTACTGTACCCAGGATGGTAGCACTGGATACAAATATGAGTTGGAGCGCCAATTCCCTCAATGAATGGCGGTGCTGTTAACAGCAGAAGGCCACGCTACCCCTGAAGCAGTAGACATTACAACTTCCGCTGGTTCAGCTTCTCATCAGGAAACTGCTTTTGGATCCCTACCCATTCCTCAGTATGGCCCAAAAAGCCGCAAATGTGATAAGGAGGTTTATATTGAGAAACTACCCCCGTTTGATCAAAATGGGAATATCCATGGTTTCTTCACATAGTTTGAATTTTCAGTGGAAGGTGCATCTGATAGACGGAAGGCTAAACTGTTGATATCCACCTTGGATGTTGGGAGTGCCAATAAAGTCACCTGTTACCTCCCAAGTAGCTCTGTCTCCTATAGGGATGTAAAAGATACCATGCTTCACCTGTTTGGGGGTATATCAAAGATGTCACAGCAGAAAGCAGAATTCTTAATGATTGGATTCCGCTGTAATAAGACTCTCCTGGAGTTTGCTGATCAATTTACAATGGAAGCTCACATGCTGATTGGGGCAGGGTACTTAGTGGAAGCTGACATGTGCATCACCATGACCTCTGCGGTGAAGCCATACCAAGAGCTTCACAATGTCATTTCGCCACTTCTGGATGATGAAGTTCCACTGCTTAAGTTTGTACAGTTTTTGCATCGCATATCCCCTAACTTTCAGCCAGCAAATATGGAACGGAAGACTACTGTCACTACTGTACCCTCTTATTCAGGAGAATACTCTTGTCTGACTCACATTCTGCCTAGCAACCCTTGACCTTACTATAACTCTGCACCTCGTCCTCAACTGAATTATAATCAGCAGTTTGATCAGCGTCCATGGGCTGGTCACAAAAACTGTCAGCAACCTAGCTACTGACCAGGACCTAGTTATGCTGAACGTCAGCAATCTCTTACCAACCTGAGCCTGGTTATGCTGAATGACCCCAAACTTTCCAACCTGGACCCTCTTATGACAATCAAGGACGTGGCTATTATGGGGTTAGTTGCTATGAATGCAGCCACCCTGGTCACTTGGGAAAATTCTGCTATAAATGCCGTGTGCCTTACGTACACCAAGATTAATACTATCAGGGAAAAGATTGAGTGGAGTAGAGATGGGACCCTCTACCTCCATAATTTCAACCCAAAACGTCCATGAATCAATAGCAGTATATCCCGCGGAATTCCCACAGTATAATGACAGAATTTTATACCAGCAGCCAGTTGGAGGAGTGAACGTAGTAATGCGAGCTCAAGCCAAGGCCACAGCGGATAAAGAAACCCCAGAACAACCAAAGCCGTATGCCTGTCAAATGCTTGATCAAGCTTCCTCATACAAGCTGGATTCTGCCGCGGATGCACCAACTCTGAAAGGAGTAAACGTCGCCCTTCCAGTAGATGCCATTGTCAAAAAATATCCCAAAATTGGTGAGGGGATAATGAGTTTTCTTGAAAAAGGGACTCTTTAAATGTTCACATATTAAACAGTCAATATTCTTCTTATTTCAAGTGTATATAATGTGATATTTTTGTAGCAAAAAAATAGAGTTTGCGCTATAATTGATACTGGTACTCCAGTCAACATAGTTTCCACTAAATTGATGGCAAAGTTGACGTTAAATCCTGATGTGGACCATCAAATGGTTTACAGAACTGCTGGAGCAGTAAGCACTGTCTCTGAGGGGGCTTACATTGCGCTTCCTCTGCGCTTTGGTCCATTGCCATTGTAGCCCTGGCAATTGTGCTACCAAACAAAAGCTACGACTCACTAATTAGAAATTCTTTCTTGCTCCATTTCAGGGCTGTCATTTATATAACGGAGGAGACCCTCACCATTCTGGGACAGTGGATCCCAATATACTTCACCTCTAGTGGAGTGCTGAAGGATTCAGTTCACATGAGAAATATCAATTTTTGCATATAGTGATGGAGTGATGCCAGTTTGCTATCATCAACTAAAAAACAAGTCTCGGCCCCTTCACCAGCAGATATATGAATATCAAGGGATAACTCTCCGAGCTGCAGGGCCCATATCTGTTCCTTATGGACATCAAGTTTTAGTGAACACTTAGTTAGATGTTGAAGTGCCTGTTGGGCTATATGGGGAAGTCATTGGGCTCTATCATCAAACATGGTTTGAGCCTCATGTGGCTCCAGGGATTATACTTATGGGCCATGGAGTGATTAAGGTTTTGTTAGCAAACCTCCAGAATGAATCAATACAAATCCGCCGACACTAAATGGTAGCATATTTACATTTGACTCCAATAGAAGTGGTCCTTCAGGTTCATAATTTCAGGTCTTTGGATGAATTTGGTCTACCAGTTAAGGCACCAGCCAGCGTAATGATGGTGGTACAGCGGAGTAATCTAATAGGGCTATCAGAAGCACAAAAAAACCAAGTAATATCTTTATTTCAGAAGTACAAGGGGATTTTCACTATCAATGATCACGACTTAGGGTGTGCTCAGGGGGTGGTCCATCAAGTAGACACAGGAGATCATCCCCCTATAAGGTCTCAGCTGATCCGCTGATTGAGGGTAGTGGAAGACTTTGTCACTAATGAAATTGCCAGGTTGCTGGAGCAAGGGATGCTCGAACCATCCAAGAGTCCATGGGCTTTGCCCATTATGATTGCAAAAAAAGGACGGCACCAACTGTGAAGTAATAGACTACTGGAAGCTCAACAGTATTACAAAAAAGGACTCATACCCTTTTCCAAGGATTGACAATGCTTTGGATTGGTAGGGGGAGCCCGTTATTTTTCAGTGATGGACTTGATATCAGGTTACTGGCAAATCAAGCTACCCATGGCGGAACAGGAAAAATGTGCCATAATCACCCCCAAAGGCCTTTTTCAACTGGCTTGGATGCCTCAAGGGCTGTGTAATGCCCCAGCTATGTTTCAGCTAGCCATGGAAACTATTCTTGGTGACCTGAAGCTGTCATGCATCCTTGTATGCCTTGATGATATTAACGTTTTCTCTCAAACATTTTTAGAGCACCTCAATCATTTAGAAGCATACTTCGCCAGCTTGCTGAGGCGAACATCAAAATTAAGCCTCGAAAATTTAACTTCTTCAAAGATTAGTTAGAATACCTGGGGTTTGTGGTAGAATCTAAGGGGCTGAAACCACAGCTGGCTAAAGTGGAGGCCATCTGTAAAATGACTACACATAATAGTAAACGCGACGTACAGGTATTTTTGGGAATGGTCAGTTACTACTGGCGCTTCATTCCTAACTTTAGCTGTATTGGGGGACACTATTCGAGTTGTTAAAAAAGGATGCTGTGTTTGAATGGACGGAACGTCATCAATACGCTTTTGATACACTTTGTATGGAGCTGACCAGTGCACCGGTGTTACACTATCCAAACTTTGATATAGAGTTTATCGTTCAGAAGGATGTGTCCCTTTCTGCTGTTGGGGCACTACTTTCTCAGAAAGATGATGAGGGAGAGGAGCATCCCATAGCTTACTTTAGTCAAAGTCTGAACTTCCATGAGAGTAATTATACTGTTACTGAGCAGGAGTGCTTGGCAGTGATCTATGTGTATAAGAAATTCAGAGTCTACTTGCATGGGGTAAAGTTTAAAGTTGTAACAGATCATGCGTCATCATGCTGGTTGCAGAACCTCAAAGATCCTGAAGGGCGTTTGGCTCAATGGGCTCTTAAGCTTCAGGCTTGTGACTTTGAGATCCTTCACTGCCCAGGAGCAAAGCATCAGAATGCTGACTGTTTATCTTGATTGCCAACTGTTGCCATGATGGTGGACCTCAGTGACGTGATGTACAATAAGATGCTCAGTGGAAAATAATGACGAGCTTCCCAAGTGATCAAAGCGTTGAATGAAATATGAACAAATACCTTCCAACAGAATGGGGAACTGTAGAAGTGGATCAGTGATTCTAAGGTGAATTTCAACGACCCTCAGCATAGCTATGAATTATTATGAGCGCCAACAATGCAGTTAGACATGTTGGGGTGCGCAAAACATTGGAGTTGTTGCGCCCTCAGTACTATTGGGAAATCATGAACTTCAATGTGCTCAAAACCATTTCCTGTTGCCATCAGTGCCAAGTGGAGAAGCCATTCCGCCATAAGACTTTGTATTGGATAGTGAAACCACATTTTGACTGGCATATGGTTTCCCTTGATTTCATTGGTCCCTTGCCAACAGAAGTTAACCGGTGTAAGTACATTCTGGTGGCTATTGACCACTTGACCCAGTGGGTTGAAGCGCAGCCAATACAGGATTTGGGGGCGGTCACAGTGGCCAAGTTTGTAATGGAATGCATTATTAAACATGGCTTCCCTCAATTCATTCTCACTGATAATGGAACCAACTTCACCTTGCACATCCTCCATAAAATGAACGTGCTTATGGATATCCATGGGGTTCTGATGACTCCATATCACCACAAGTCCAATGGCTTGGTTGAATGGGTGAATGGGACTTTGGTGAAAATAATACAAAAATTAGTAACGGATTGACCTTCTGATTGGATTTCTCTCTTTTCCACTGCCATGTTTGCCTATAACATTAGTTACCATTCCACCACGGAGAAGAGCCCCTTCCAACTACTATATGGCTGACACCTGGCTCTTATAGCGTTACTTTATTTGTGTGTAGAAGACACCGGTAAATGGATCCATTGCTATTTGACTAACCTTGTGACACTCTGATTAAATTGCAAGCTGAAGCATTTTCCTTCAGCCTAGCTAAGAAGATCAGGAATCAGGCTGCCAATCAGGTACATTGTAGCAGGTTGGCACAGTTCAAAGAAGGCAATATGGTTCTCTTCCATGACCAACATGGGTTCAGGTGGAAACACAAGCTGGCCAGTATTTGGATTGGTCCACTTAAAGTTATGGAGAAAACTGGGGTTGAAGTGTATACCATTAAGGACCCCATAAGTGGTCAGATCATTAACTGAGCGCATGCAAAGTTCCTCTGACCATACAAGCAATAGGAGCCTTGTTGTCCAGTCAAGAAGGGGGTTATGTCATGTTTTTGATATGATTGGGTGATGATCTTAGGACAGCTAGGGCAGATTGGAAAGGATCCTCTGAACATGATATTAGTTACTATTATTCAAGTGCCTCAAGATTAGGCGGTATTGGGATATAATGGGTTATTATTGGATCACCTCTAAATAAGGCAATAAGGCGGTAAGGTGATATCAACATTTGATGAATACAAATTAAATCGCCTACAATTAGGGCGATAAAGAGCTAAATAATAACAAGTCAAAATCAAGGAGAATCGGCAGAATAGAATAGTCCAAGCTATGAGAGTGGTATCATCTGAAGCCACTGTATATAAGTGAGATGGGCGATTGAGAGAAGTGAGTTGTTTATAGTAGAGAAAGAGCAGAACAGCAAAAGGTCGCTGTATTTATTAAAATAAATAAATAAAAGAGTTGTTGTGGCGATTGCTCCTATTTTTTAATATAATTACAAGTGTGTCCAAAGGACCGACAATCCCCACATCATCTGTCTGTTGTTCAGTGGGTTCAACCTGTATGAACAATATGGAAGATCCTAACAATACAGTCCAATTTTATAACATAAAGCTTAAAATAAAGCAAAGGTAGATCATACAATATTTACTTATGTTTTGTATTTTAAGTAATATATTTGAGGTTGTATAGCAAACCTTGGCCATTCTAATAGTTCTGCCACCCTTGGTTTATAGTTTATAAAAAAACTGATCCAACTCTGATTTTAATAACTGTTCTCCATTCAGCACTGTCACAGTTGAAGTTCCAAAAAGTACTAATGCCCCTTCCAGGCCTTCCATATTGCTGAAAAAGAGTGAAGACAAAAAATAGGGACAATAATTCTGAACAAGGATACTCCTAAGATGATGGGGGTCATAGCATTACCTAATATGATAAGCATTGCTCAATTGAAGTGAAAGCCCTAATCAGCCGAAATTTTATATTTCTGAGTAGAGAAGAATTACTATTTGTGAATAAAAGCAAATACAAAATAAGAATTGATGCCTAGAACTGATATAACGACTACTTAATATTTATCTATGACTGAAGGTTGGTTTAGTCAAGTTAAATTTCCGTTATACCTTCCAATATGGGAAATTTATACCTGACTTCTAATTTGCCAGCAACTGAAGTCAGAACTTAAATCAATCAATCTCTCTGACAATTTGTACACCTGGCTGTTTATCATTTTATGCAAACTCTAGGATTACATCATAAAGAAGTGCCAAGATGTGAATCTAATTATTTGCTTTATTCACACAGTTTGACTTTTACTATCTTCCTCCTCTTCCGTCCAGGAAAATCAGATTAAAATACACCAAAACAGGTGGTTGGTAATGAAGTTTATTAACAAATGGCTCAGTTGGATAAGGGGACTATTGCTTAACTGCAAATAAACTCACAATTATGTAAACACTGCCATGTTTAAGCGCAACATAAAATCAGACAAATATCTTGTATCTCTTAGATTTTATAGCTTGATGCTAAATGGGATGGTGTTTTGTAAAGCTTGAGAAAGCTTTAATACAGGAACGACCTGGGAGTCAAGACCCTTCTGGCCTGGAAGGACCTCGCATATATAAAGGGTCTCCAAGGCCCTGATGACCTCTGATCCCTTGGATCAATTGATCCACAAAGTCTTCAATGAGATACTGGGCCACCTGGCCCGCTTGTACCTCTTGGGCCCGCTGCCCCCAGTCCTACTGTACAAGAACCAGAGGACAAAACCTCCCAGTTATAGCTAAATTACATTTAAAGACAGATTTCACATTTATAAACTAAAAAAATCAATGGCATGAGGTTTTGAAGTAGAACTTGATGGTCAACCACATGACCTTAATTATTAAAAAAAGCAATATCTAAAGGACTTTCCAACATTAGCAGATTTACTTGATTCTTTGGAGTCCAATTGTAATGAATGATAAGTGACTTATTCAACTTACTTACCAGGGTGAAACCATCAAGGCTAACTAAGTATTTACTAAAGACCTTATATAAATCCAAAAATGGAACTTCAGGGACTTGAAGAACAACTCGCTTAGAAGGTTTCTGCCACTGCAGTAATGATTCATTTGGATGACTTGCAATGTGATGTGAGCGACTTAAGGTCTAATATTGAACAAATGCAACCTACTGAATATGTCAATACTAAATCTTTAGTTTCTGCTCCAAACGTTGTGACAGGAATTAACATGTTAACTAAACTTTTCACTACTTACTTTAAACCTTTTTTCTAGGAAAATTATGTTTTTAAGAATTTAGTATTTCTTTCTTCTTGTATGTCTACAAGAGTACCATGTAAGAGACCCTAATAGATAAAAAGTATAACATCTTCCAACCTGCTTGAGTTGCATTACCTAATAGATAATGGTTCCACACTTGTAAGTTAGTCAAACTTGCATTTAGGTTAAGTCTTCTTTAATAAAAGAATTTGAAGTTACAGACCTTGTCCTCTCAGAGAGATCTTTAAGGAGTTCTGCATATGGGAGGGAGAATCATTGAAAGAATTTAAAATTTGTTTTTATTATGAAAACCAGACCCTAATAACTTATGGCTGCTCAATTTACTGTAAAACGCAATAACTGCTGCTATATTAGCCTTGGATTCTCGCCCAGATTTACAGCTTTAGATTAGCAGCTTTATGAGAAATTCAAAAACATCCTGGACATCAAGGAAGCCCTGTTAAGATCTTAGTAAGCTTAATTAGAAAGTGATTAGCTTAGTTAAAATCCAAAAAGATGCCCCCAGGTTTACTTATAAGAATAAGGGATATAATAGAACCTCCAGTGCACTTATTGTGAAAAGATGTTATCACATAGATGAGGAATGTTAGAAAAGAATCACTTATGAGGGAGGGAAAATCCCCGTCAACCTGAAGGGAGAGGCTCTTCATGCTGACAACCAGACTATGCCTTAACCATCTTTCTCATAGGCTACTAATCTGATGCCCATGCAACAAAGACTATGATAAAGTAATAGCCAAAAATGAGGACTTTAATTTGTATTACTCTTGTTATCTATGTATCCCTTCAGCTTATATTTACATTGCAACCACAATTTATAGCCTGAGATCAAGGTGGGGTTCAAGTTTAATAAGTTTAAGGTCCATGCAATTGTCAATACTGTTTCTTCAGTAGATGTTATCTCTAGTTGGTTCACTAAGCTAAATTGCACCAGAACTTTAGCACAGTGTTTAATATAAGATGGCTGGGCCCTATTGCACTAAAACGCTTGGTGCCTTATTTTCTCAAAACATATCTGAAAGGCTTCCTATAACTGCCCCAGCTTTTCTTCTAAAAAAGGTACAATTTATTAGTGGTGAATTATTTTTAGCTTTGACACTCGGATTATTGAATTATCTGGATCTTATCTATATCATATGACAATGCATTCCTGTATTTAACCTTATCAACTTGAAGGAAAACCCCAAGAAAAGGGTATGACTCATGGAGAATGAACAAAACACCTACCATATAGAATATCACTTTGTAGGACCATGTGTATTGGTGCCCCCTACGTCTTTCAACACATAGGAAGTAATTTTTGTGTATGCTTATCTCAAATGGTAATACTGTTTAGGTTAAGTCATTGTTGATGACCAGATAAAATATACATTCCACCAGAACACATATTAAAAAATTTTATGGAGTAGAGAACCCTTTCGTCAAGTAAATACTGCCACGCCCAGGCATATTGGAACCAGCTAATTTGGGAACTATTCTAGTCCTATTAAGGAATCTAACCTCTTAGTGGCGAGTCATATATAAAAAAATCCTATAGCTCATATTCATCTATTTACTGTTAAAAGAGGTTCTTAGTGCTTACAAGTTTGGTCCTTTACAGGACTTAAGGCTGGACATTCCCTTTACTAAGTCACCGTTGACCAAAACATTGGAAACAACCTTAGTGCCACCCAATGAGATATGGCTGATAAATTTTTATATGAAATTCTGTCATATTCTTATCTGGGCAATACATATCTAAAAGGATGAATGGGGTAGCCCATCGAGTAGACACTAGAAACGCCTTACCCATATGAATTAAGACTTATTAGAAGACAAAGATAGAAGGAACACAGGTAGTGTTGAAGTTAAAAAAGCTTTTTCCGCTGGCCTACTGAAACCTTCACAAAGCCTGTACGCCTCAACTCTGCTCTTGGTAAAAAAAGTATGGAGCCCATAGGACTGTGATAGATTATTAGAAATAAATTTTATTGTTATGAAAGACAGCTACCCATTATCTCAAATCAGCGCTTCTCTACAGATTGTGTCTGTCTCATGGTTCTTTTTTGCAATGGACTCTGGCCATCAAATACTGGCAGAAAGACTTGGCTCAAAGAAAAAGCCAATTGTTCGCTTATTAGATAAAAAAGGACCGTTGAAACCCACAAAAATGCCGCAGGAGTTATGAAATTTTCCTGAAAACTCTTAATGAGCCATGGTTGATATCCTTAACCATTTAAAATTGTTCTGTGTTGTGGTATATTTAAATGATATTAATGTTTTTCCCAGACAATTAATTTTCATCTTGACCATTTACAATAAGTTTTCAAAGAATTATGAAAAGTTATCTTGAAATTAAACTTTCTACATGTTCTTTTTTTAATGTGATTTGGATCTATAGGTCATAAAATGACCAAAAAGAGGAACTTATCGCTCCTTGATAAAGTTTCAGCAATCAACAGTTGCCCTACTAAAGAGGTTGAGTGAAATCCAAGTTTTTATGGAAATGATAAGGTACTATCGCCAGTTTTTTCCCCATTTTGCCAAGCTTGCTGTCCTTAGTCTATCTGTTTTATATAAACCCTTCCAACGGGAGTTTTTACACTAAAAACCCTTTAGCACTTTACAACTAGAATCAACCAAGCCTTTATACTGATCCTTCACAAGATCAATAAGCCTTTTCATTTGCTCACTGATGCAACCAATGTTGCAGTTGGTGCAATTTTGGCTCAGTACAACTAAAATAAGTAGATTATTTATTTGCATATTTAGTAAGATTTTATCCAAAGCCAAAAAAACATTGTCACCAAGCGTGAGTGTAAGTCTATAGTTCTTAACATCACACATTTGTGTTCCTTTTTATATAGGATGACTCTAAGGTAATAAATGACCATGCTTCCTTAATTGGCCATAGCAGATGTGCAACCCTGATGAGCAATTGTCTTGGTGGGTCTTACAGCTACAAAATTATGCTTTCTAATTATTCATTTTCTAGAGCAGTGCACCAAAATTTAAAGGCCTCTTAAGTTTACCAGACTTAACAATACTGTCATGTGCACATGACATAATAGTGGGGACTAACCCCAAAGATAAATCTGGGCACTTGGAGGCCCAAAAGGTGAAGCTACAGGGCCTCCCAGACCTGAAGCACCCTAGACCAGCGCTGGGTTTGGGCAAAATATGCCCAGGGGGTCCTATTGGGGTGCTGAGTGCCCAGCCCCTGACGTCAGGCCAGGCGTTAAAATGAACTATCTACAAAATAAAGGCAGATGGTTCAGTTTGGTTAGTTGAGGAATGTGGATTTGAAACCCGTTCCATCTACAAAATAATGCGCTCAGGTCAAATCCAACTTCAATCAATCACTCAAGTGAAGTCAGTTTTGGCCTATTCCACTAACTCAGATGGCAGTATTGCCCTATTGGTGAGTCACTGCTTGGGCCCACTGCAGCATAACCCCAATTTTCACATCTGAGCTTAAATACATTTTCCCCAACCAACAGTCCTTGTTGGTCGACTTCCCAAATAAACCTTTACCCCATTTACATTATTTATAACTTTTATGATATTCTGATCGCTCCTGTGCGCAAACCTCTTCAAGGAGGTCTCACGCTCCGTTACCCTTGCCATTGCAAGTACCATGCAGCTCTCCACTTGTGCACCATATGTCCACCCAGGATCCCTCCAACCTGGGCCGCTTAGCCCCATTCTATATGTGCACCGCGTCACCTTTATAGGGGTTCTTATTATAAAATTTTGATATTGTATGCCTAAGTGGTTATTGCTCCAGCACCCTCTGCTGGGCTCTAATCATGTGGGCACTAATGGTTAGTTCCCTGGCGTTGGCCTGGTGCACTGCACACTGCCACACTGGGAACGGGAGAGTTATAGACACTTTCCTTACAATAGTTGACCAACCTAATTTTTTATGTGCACAAACTTTTTCCGTGTGGAATTTTTCTGAAGTGGAGACATTGGCTGTCAGCCGTGGGCTCCGTCTGTCATTAGCCGCACCTCTGCTTCCTCTTTTTCCCACAGGTTGGAGCAACTCGGCGTTATTATGGTTGCCTCCAACTGGAAAGTATCCACCCTTTGTGTTTGTACTTGGTGGATTCAGATGCTTCAATTTCCAAAAGTCATGATTCCCTGACTTTCCACCAAATTTATTAAAATTCATTCCAATAAATATATTTTCCCTCACCAGCACATTCAGACAAAGCTGGTGGAATTGGCGCAGATGGTCCTGGGGGTGTTGGCCTTGGATAACGTTGGGCATTCCTTTGCAGTTCCAGGGATAGGGTCATTTGCATCTAAAACGCGTTTTATAATGAAACCCTGGACTTTATCTCTGAACTGTTTATTTGTTCATATAGTCTGGATGAGGACCCTATTTGGGTATATCAGATTACCCCTGAGAACCCACTGTTGACCTCTACCATGATCTGGCGCACACAGGAATTGGAGAAGGAACTTCGTTTCAAATATGATAAAGTATATGCCCCTGCAGAAGGCATGGTGGGGTATGTGGCCTCAGTACTAAGAGTGGCCAAATATCCCACCCCCTTCTTTGATTCCAAAACCAATTCTGTTGACATGCTTGATCCAGTAGAATAAATTTTTGGTGAAGTGTTGTCATTGTCTTCCATAAATAAAGACCATTCTGGGTATTTTCTGTTGACTGCCACCCTCTCCTCTCCTTTAGGGAAGCTCGCCACTACTATTTTGGTGGATACTGGCGCCTCTAAAACTATATGGACCAGTACTTAGCCGACTACCTTGGACTGAGTTACTTGCCAGATGATGTGGTTAGAGGAGGGGCGTCCCAAGGTATTCCCACTCTGAAGATCATTGGGACAGTGGACTATCAGGTTGGCATGTACCACTTGTCTGATCACTTCAGTGCGATCAAAAACCTCCTGTTCCCTATCATTTTGAGTGTGGAGTGGTGGCGGAAGTTTGACGTTAGAACTAACCTGAAGGAGAATACCTTGTTTATCACATTAGAGAATGGTCACACATTAGTTGTTTCTTTTTCTGAGGCTAACGTTCAGGGCAAATTGCCCCACTGGCCCCACCTTCACACTCTTAGCCTTGCTTCTATGTGGAAGCCCATCGTGGAGGTTCCTATACCCTCTTGTTTGGAGGGTTTGGAATCCTCTTTTGATGCAGTATCTGCCAACGCACTCCCTGAGCACTCTGAGTTTATTTGTGGCTTTAAGCTCACAGTGGATCTGGTGCGTATCTCTTCCCCCTATTTACCCATTGACTGTCCAGGAGGAGGATGCGTTGGATGTGTGGGTAAAAGAACAGTTAGCCAAGGGTGTGATTTTTCAGCGTACCTCCCTGTATGCTCCCCCTACTCTTCGTGGAAAAGTCTGATGGTACCTTACGCCCCTGTGTAGACTATGGTAACCTTAACAATGTTACTGTACCAGACCTCCATCCCATCCCTTTGGATTCCCAGATTACACGCTATGTGGAGAAGGAGAAGGTCTTCTCCAAGATGGATTGCCTCAACGCGTTCAATCAGATCCAGATTAAAAATGGACGATAGTGGTTGACTGCATTCCATACCAGAAAAGGGATCTTCCAGTTTCAGGTCATGCCCTTTGGGCTTAAGAATGCCCCTGCTATCTTTCAACGCCGCAATGATGCAGCGTTGGAAAACCTGTTAGGGGTATGTGCGGTCGCCTAAATGGATGATATCCTGGTGTTTTCCCCTGATCAGGAGTCCCATGCAGTCCACCTTTGGCAAGTGGTGGAGCAGTTAAAGGCAGCCAGCCCTAAATTTCTAAGTGCGAGTTCTTTAAGTCCCAGGTCACGTTTCTGGGCAACGTCATGTTTGACCAGGGACACATGATAACTCCAGACAAGGAGAAGGCGATTCGTGAGTGGCCTACCCCCACCTCAGTCAAGAAATTTAGGAGCTTTTTAGGGACGTTCACATTTCTCAAGAAGTTCACTCCTAATTTATCTGAGGTGGCGGCTCCCCTATACAAGGCTAGCGGCACCAAGGTGCTTCAGTGGTCCCCCATTTTAGAGGATGCTTTCCAAGCAGTGAAGTGCACCCTGTTGTCCACGACTGTTCTTCGCCATGTCAACTCTTCAAAGGAGTTCATTGTGTCTACTGATGCCTTCAACTTCGCCTTAGCGGCTGCCTTGTTACAAGTAGGCAAAGATGGGATAGAGCATCTGGTGGGATATCTTTCTAGGAAGATGTCTCTGCCTGAGTTGAATTACGCTGTTTATGATAAGGAGTTACTAGCAGTGGTGGAGACGCTGACGTATTGGCGTCACCACTTGCATGGCTCTACCCAGCCATTCCACCTACGTACAGACCACCGTGCCTTGCTGTACTACCGCGCTCCTCATGTCTTAACCCCAAGGCAGACATGTTGGCATGAGACCCTTGCCCAATTTTCATTCATTTATGAGTTCACCAAGGGCAAGGATAATTTTTTGGCAGATGCTTTGAGCCGCAACCCTGCATTAGCCCCTGACCCCAAGGAGTTAGAAGTGCACAACACCCAGGTGATGATTCCTTTAAGCAAAATTATGTCGTTACTTCCTTCTCCCATGGCTAACGGGCCAGCGCTTGCACCTCTTGATAACGCAGAGGAATATGGTATGTTCATAAAGGTCATCCTCTCTCAGCTGCTGTCAGGCGATATACCCTGGTACTTGCCTAGAGCGCTTCAAATCAAGAGGATTTATCTAGGGGCTATCACGTCAAGGATGAGATGGTGTGGTTCCAGGGACGCCTTTGGGTGCCTTCTGGACCACTGCGCCTGGACATCATTGGGACCATCATGATGGAATCACCATTGGTCATCCGGGGAAAGCAAAGACCTTGGAGTTGATATGTCGCACATACAATTGGAAGGGCTTGCCAGTGCAGGTGGACCGGTATTGTAAGGAGTGTCTGGTATGAAACCAGATGAAACCTAATCGTTAACCTTTAGCAGGGTTGTTGGTACCAGTCCAAAAGGCTGATGGGCCCTGGACTTCCATCTCGGTTGATTTCATTGTGGAGTTACCAGTCTCAGATGGTTATGATGCCATCATGGTCGTGGTGGACTGGGGTACGAAGTTTGCCCATTTTATTCCTTGCAGAACCACCATAACGCAGCTGAGATGGCTAGGCTTTTCGTTATCCATGTGTTTGCGCTACATGGGGTCCCCCAAGAAGTTATAAGTTACCGTGGCCCTCAGTTTACTTCCATTTTTTTGGAAGAATTGTGTAAGACTCTTCAGATTCGCCCTTGCCATTCAACTGCCTATCATCCCCAATCAGATGGGCAGACGGAACGAGTTAACCAGTGCTTGGAACAGTTTCTGCGGTGTTACACCGCCGCAGATCATTCAGATTGGGCTTCTCACCTTCCAATGGCCCAGTTTAGCTACAACAATACCTTGCACTCTTTGATCGACTGTTCCTCAATTTTTTCCAGCCATGGCTTTTAACCCTGCCTTTAACATGGAGCACAGCTGTGAGTCAAAGGTTGAAGCGGTGGTGGACTTTGCCAAGACAATCAAGAAGGTCCGCCAGGGGGGTTTTCACAAGCTTGTAGGCGGCAATGCAGGTGTATAAGGAGAACGCTGATGGGAAGCGCCAAGTGGGTCCTGAATACAGGAAAAGGATCTCGTGATGCTTGATGCTCGAAACATCCCAAACAAGCAGCCATGTAAGAAGCTGGGACCAAGAGGATTGGCCCCTACCGCGTTGTTAGAAAGGTGGGCCATGCCTCATACCAGCTAGATCTTCCCCCTCATTCTGGATCTTCTAAGTGTTTCATGAGAGCAAACTGACGTTGTTCAAGGGGCCCCCCACTAAAGACTCCTGAGGCCTATCTCGTGGATGGGGCGCCAGAGTGGGAGGTGGAAGAAATAGTTGCCTCATGCCGCGTTAAAAGAGGACTCGAGTATCTGGTATCCTGGAGGGCTTTAATGCTGCAGAAAACAGTTGGGTTTCAGCGCACGACTGTGTGCATGCCCAAGAACTGATTGACGCCTTCCACCAGCATTTTCCCCAGGCTGCCGGATCTCAACCAAAACTGACCATCACCACCATGAAGTTGGCTCCTGCTCACAAGAACTTTTCCCTGGCGCAAGCCCCTGGATGGGGGTTGAGCCCCATTGGAGGAGAGGGTAATGTCATGTGCACATGACATAATAGTGGGGACTAACCCCAAAGATAAGGCTGGGCGCTTGGAGGCCCAAAAGGTGAAACTACTGGGCCTCCCAGATCTGAAGCACACCCTAGACCAGCGCTGGGTAAGGGCAAAATATGACCAGGTTGGTCCTAGTGGGGTGCTGAGTGCCCAGCCCCTGACGTTGGGCCAGGCGTTAAAACGAACTATCTATTAAATAAAGGCGGATGGTTTGGTTTGGTTAGTTGAGGAATGAGGATTCAAAACCTGTTCCATCTACAAAATAACGCGCTCAAGTTGAATCCAACTTCAATCAATCACTCGCATGAAGTCAGTTTTGGCCTATTCCACTAAATTGGATGGCAGTATTGCCCTATTGGTGAGTCGCTGCTTGGGTCCACTGCAGCATAACCCCAATTTCCCCATCCGAGTTTAAATACTTTTTCTTTAACTGACAGTCCTTGTTGGTCAACTTCCCAAATAAGCCTTTTCCCATTTACATTTATTTTAAATTTTATGATATTCCAAACGCTTCTGTGCGCGAACCTCTTTGAGGAGGTCTCATGCTCCGTTACCCTTGCCATTGCAAGTACCATGCAGCTTTCCCCTCGTTCCTCGTTTGTCCGCCCAGAATCCCTCCAACCTGGGCCGCTTAGCCCCTTTCAAAATGTGCAACGCGTCGCTTTTAGTGGTTATTTTCTTATAAAATTTGCTATTGTATGCCTAAGTGGTTATTGCTCCAACACCCTCTGCTGGGCTCTAATCACGTGGGCATTAACGGCTAGTTCCCTGGCGTTGACCTGGTGCACCGCGCACTGCCATGCTGGGAATGGGAGAGTTATAGACACTCTCCTTACAAATACTAGCCGTTGAGGAGGACCGCCTTTATGATTTTCTCTGCTAATCTTATCTGTTGTATATGAAGACTCCAAGATGGCAAAACAAGCTTAGACAAAAAGCAACAAAACGCAATTATTTGATGGTGTGGTATATAAATTATTATAAAAGATATTGCTCATATATGCTTGATCTTCTAATTGGACAGAAGTAATTTTGGAAGGTCCACTACCACTGGCCATGTGGCGGTACAAATAATTTATCAATGGTTAAAGTCTCAGTACTTTTGGGATGACATGCTAAATTTCATTTAAAATTATGGATGCCTCTCACATATGTTGACACCAGGATAAAAACCTGAGGTTCCATCATTAAGTGGTCGCTCCTTTGGCCCCCTTTCACAAAGTAAGTATTGATGTTATCAACTCATTGCCAACATGAGTATATGGTCATTAGTATAATAGCTGTGGACTACTTCACCAAATGATTTGAGGCTGTACCAGTTTCAACAACCACTGCCTGAGATACAACATTATTTCTATAATGACACAATTTTATGCACCATGTAAGTCTAAGGGCGCTTTTGTGCTTTAAAATGGTTTAGTTTCACTTTTGAGGTGGTACAAAAATTAACTACCTTTTTAAATACATGTCAAACCTTTTCAACCCCTTAATATCCGACCTCAAATAGGGCTGTTGAAAGAGTCAATGAAATATTTACTTCAATACTAAGAAAGATGGCCTCTACAATCCTGCTATGGTGGAATCAATTTTTATCAAGTGCCTTGCTTTCATATCAAGCTAGCTACCATTGAGTGATAAAGATATCTCCATTTGAGGCTCTTTACATTAGGGAACTTGCTTTACCAACTAGTCCCAACCTATTCTATTTTCCACCACACCTGAAACCTCAAAAATAACTCTACAAGCTTTAGCCTATGAAATTAATTAATTACGCACTTATACATGGACTCATTTTTTCACATCACTACCACCAAGGAGACCAATTAGTACAATTTACAAATGACTTTCCCTGCCTATAAATTACCTAGGTGATCTAGTAATGTTTTATTATCATTGGCCCAGGGGAAGAATTAATAAGCTTTTTACTTCCTGGTACAGACATAATAAGGTTCTGTATAAACAATGGTTATAAATTCAATCATCTAAATTTCTATGAAATAATAGTCAACCAGGTACATGGACAGTTTTCTAAGGACATATCTAAACCTTTAATGATTTTGGGGGGGCATTGTTGGGCCACAATTTTGAAATGAGGACAAAGGCAATAATGACAAACTAAAACACCATCTCCTGTTCACCAAATCAATCAATGATGACAACTTCACAAGGGTATCAATTTATTAGCAAAGGACAAAGGTAAGCTGCCATTTACTCTGAAAGATTTAAAAAGGCAAAAGGATTACAAAGGAAGTTTATAAAGTAAAAAATTTAAAAAACCAAGTCACATTATTCTAAATTGCACCATGAGAAATTGGAAGGATTTTATTGTTAATCTTAAAGGGTCCTCCCAAGATGTGGAACAGTTAATTTACATAAATATTAAAAGCTTAAGTTAAAGCAAGGATTGATTCATTCCATTATTGATTTATGTAATCTATTTTAATGAATATGTTTGAGGTTAATATAGTAAGCCTTAGCCATCTTGATAATTCTGGCCCCTCGTTTTATTTTAATAAAATACCATGTTCAAATCCAAACAAGATTAAAAGCCTGTTCCTACGTTGGGCCCTGTCTCAGTTGCAGTGACAAAAGCACTTATTGGAGAAATAAACAAAAATTGATTATGTCAAACTACCAAAATCTGTTAACATACCTCATCCTAAGATGTGATGGCCAAATCATACCATAATTGGGATGTGATCAATACCAATGATCAAAAAACCCTGATGAAACATGAACCTATGTGCCAGATTAATACCTGTATGAATTCTTTATTCAATAGAACCAATCAATTCGATTTATTTTAGAAATATAATGCTGAAAAACACAAATAGAAAAAAACAAAAACCAAAGCGCTGAGCTCATAAAAAAAATTATAATTGATGATTTTCTGATCAATAATACCATAAAAACCCATATACTTAATGAATCACCATGAAAGAATACAATGACCTTCCTTGAGTACATTTAGATGTGAAAAGGTTCTTACTAGAAACTTTTTGAAAACACAAAATAGTATTAGTCAAACTACTCAGCCTTAAACATATGTCATAAAAAACATGCCTTAAAATACCATATAAAACCTCAATCCAATCAGTAATTTTTTAGGTTTTAAAAATCAACCCATCTGCAAAATTACTTAGAAAAATTTTAAAGCCCAATCAGTTAATCCATATCAACTCAATAATATATCCCACAAATATAAAAGGGAATTTGTTATCCCTATATTCCTTAAGGTTTATGCAAGTTGATCACTGATAATGGCAAGGTCTGTACCACGCCATAATCTTTACTTAATTCCCAAATATAAATTACAAACATGAGGCTCTATTTCTCCAACATGGATCCCCTCATACCTAAAAACCTTTCTTTGGGTAATTTCTCTAAATATCCTAGGCTTTGGGATTATTGGCCAACATAGTCAATAAGAAGTTTATTCTTGGCATTGTTATGTAGATATACTCTAGAGAACCTAGTTTTCTTTAATGCCAAGTAATTCTAGAAGCCATTTTGTGGCTAAGTCTTCATTTTGCCTGTAAAGTTCTGGTAAAGTGAAATCATTTGAAACTGTTGTATTTGGTCATGTGCAATTTCACATGCTATCATCCCATTAAACTCTCAAAGATTTTGAGATACTTGCCAATTTTTAAAAAATGACAAATGGTACATTTAAACTAATCAAGGTATCAAACCATTGCTCATCCATTATAACAACAATAACACACCAAAAGACCCACTTGCTCAACTCAGATCATATTGTTCATTGGAATTACTTTAAAGGATAAATTTGAAGACTCTTGAGGAACACAAGTAGGAAGAATTACTATAGCTGGTCTATAATATAAACATAATATAAAGAGAGCTAATAATGACGTTTTTCTATCCAACCTTAGTCAACTTCATATCAATGTAGAAAATGCAAACCTAATTTATAACAGCTACTGCTAATTGCGCAAGTCCACAAACAGTTTGTCAAAAAATAAATCAAAATTGATTATCCATTAAGCTTATCTGACCCTCCCAATGTCCCTAGGAAGTTCTATTAGTTGTTGTTCCCAAGAAAAACAGAAAACTCTGAATGTGCATCAATTGTATTTAACTCAAAAAAGTGGTTAAGAAAAATGAATACCTTTTACCATTGATATCAGTTATGAAAATCCATGGGGGACTTGAATTACCATCACTTACTTATTCCTATATTAAATGTTTAAATTTGGACAAAGACTCAACTTTATACAGCCTTTGTTACTATATATGGGCATTTTAAATATATCAGAATACTTTTGACTTACTGGGACATTGCAAATCTTTTAGATGATGCGCATACTATCTTAAAATATGATAACCCGCTGTGACACTATCTAGCATAACTCTATTACCATTTATTTTCTGAACTTTAAACGCCTCAAAGATCTAAAATTATATTTAACCAAACTCAAACAGCTAACCTAAGTATTAATGAATTTAAATTACCCTTGTGCATCCAGGAAGTGAACAGTTGGAACATATACTTACACCTTACAGCCAGAAAACTAACACTGAGAAAATTGAGGCCATTCTATCCTGGCTATACCCTATAGACACTTATAAATTACTTAGTTTACTTGGCACAATTAACTATTATCACTCATTTATACCAAATTATAGCTAACTATATGCCCCTCCACATCATTTACAGAAAAAAAGGGTTACTCTAGGATTTCAACAAACTCAAACAATACAGTTTTGTTGTTTTGAAAAAATGATTCAGACGCTTATATTGATTTCTCAAATTTATTATAAAATTTCAAGTTTAAGGATTCCAGCAACATCACTTTTTTATAGTTTCCATACAACTAAAAGACAAGAAGGAATTACCTGTTAAATATTTCTAATAAGTTTACTCTAGCTGACTCAAGTGATTTGTACAAAAAAATAATTTGGTCATTGTAAATGATCTCATAAAGTTTATGATACTATCTTTGGATTTAAATGTTACCATATTCACCAACAACTCTACTAAATGTTTTCTATACAATAATACAATTTCCAATAGCAGACGCATTCAATGGCACCGCAAACTAATGGAACTCAATGTTAGATTTTTGCAACTTTTTTTAATAATTCAGTTACCAATGGTCTTTATTTTCCCTTTAAACTACTAATTATATCTTGATCTTAAATGTAGAAGCAACTTATTCTAAACCAAAAAAGTACAAATTTAACAAATTTTTGCATTTGTTGAGATACCAGATGGAGTAACAAATGAATGCATTTTAAACTTAGATTCACCAAGTTTCTTATCACATAGGATCAGCTCTATTTTAACGCTAAGTTAAATTGTCCAAGCAGTCCCAAAACTTTTATGTATAAATTATTCTAAGGGTTACATGTCAGGATTTTCTTTATTAAGGGTGAAGCCTTGACTTGGTGTTAATTATTTAGTTATAATTAATACTAATTATCCTTCAATATTTATCTAGATATGGTAATATTGGACCTATTTTATTAGATCTGAATTTATTATTAACCAAAAGTTGAGTCCCATCAAGTACATTGAAATTATGAACTGATATATTAGTTAATGAATCCTAGGGACCCAATGATGAGATTAAGCAAGATTGCCACATGGCCTGTTTAATTCCTTTTTACCCTGATCTATCCTATTTTTAATTCTTTACCCTTGATATTTTATTTAGCCTTGATCTATAATAAAACTCTAGTACTATATATAGTACTACACATTTTATAATAAATTAATTGTTCCTCTGATCTTATATCTAATTTGAGTGGAAGTTCTCTTAGGATCGCTTAACCTTTATTTAGGTTAAGTCCTATTATTATTTAATACAGAATCAAGGTCATATTATCACTGAAGCTAGTTTAACTAATAGTTGTCTAGCCTTTGAAGGACCAGATATCAATAAATAATACCCAGATTTCCAACACCACATTAATGCCAGACATTTTGGAATAAAAGTTAAGTAAAAAGGTCCATTTTAACTTGTTAATATCCCAACGCCTACTCAGATGTTTTCAATTTAGTCACTACAGGTCACACATTCCAAGTACCTTCAACTAGACAAACTCCCACATATTCTCTGTCACATTTTCACATCTTCTACATAAAGAGTTCTGCTACATGCTAGGCCAATTGTATGACGGCTGTTGATCCTTGCTGTTTTGCCTTCATTAACTACCTTTCACTGCAAGTCTGCAGTGAAACTCCCCACACAGAAGACCAACAAATTCAACTTGGGCTGATTAACCCCCTCAGGAGGTACACAGCGAGCCCTACACCCTTTTTGAGTGTTCCAATTCCCAGATAGCCTATCTCCTGTGCCACTATCCCCCTCAATATTAATCCCTGTCAGTCCCTTATTATGTCCGCCAGTTGGGCAAGTCCCCATTGGCTTCCTTGTAGTCCAAGGTACAAAAGTTGATAGCGCTGACCACCCCTAGGTGCACTCAACCAGCACCTAACCTTGGGGATCTTTAGTCCTGCCCTCTAATACTAAGGATCTAAGTCATCTTGATATCAATGAAGAGTAGCCAAAAAAAAGATCTTTATTAAGAGAGATTTTAGGTATTTTTACTTAGGCGCTTTATTGGCAATCTGCTTCCCGCCTATTAACAATCATTGGCATTCTTTGCTGAAAACCCAACCTATAATCAACACTTCTTCTGGCAACTATTTCCTCAAGATCCTCCTTATTGCACGCAAATATTAATTTGGCCCATATTCAGCATTGGTTGCTTGTCAATTGTAATAAATTATCAATCTAAATTTAGTTGGATATCCTCAGCCTTAGTTAGCAGTAATTCTAAACTCTAGGCGATGTAAAGGCTAATGAACGCCTGTCTACCAGAACCCTCATCACCAAAGCTGGCAATATGATTATCCTCAGAGTAAGTCGCCAGTTAGTCCTAAAATTATATGACTTGAATTATTTCAGCGTCAGTTGCATATATTTTAGAACCTAAGCTTAAAAATTGCATTTGGGCTATTCCCATTAGAAATTCTTGACATTTAATCTTGTCATGGAACGTGCTAATATTGATAAGACCATCTTGGAACTCTGGGTGAGTGAATACCTAGAACCCCAACTAGAATACCTCAGATACAGCCATCCAAAATTCTGGATAAAATAATGGGAAAGAAGCCACAAGTAACATCCATGGATTTTTAAATTAGCAATTATTTTACCAATTTTATGATGGACCACTAAACTTTACAAATAATTTTTCAAGGCCTTTTGTGAAAATCATTTTTCTAGGAAATTTAAAGGGTAGAAAAAGGGGATATGTAGTGACAATGGAACCTGTTGGGGTCTGCTGCCTTATAATCTCACAGAACAAATTGGGGACCCAATGGTCACATTCACCATCAAGAAAAATTTAGTAATTTTGATTGCACCAGATTGGAATCCAGAAATTCTATGATGTTGTATTGATCATGCTTGGCCAGCTGACTCATGCTCGAACTTTGCCACCAACTGTCCTCCTGACGCAATCTCACTTGGTAGATAAACGTCACTTTGTCTGGTAGGCAACTGGGTGCTCCCACAGCCAGGCCACATATGGTTGGTCCCACTGATTTGGAAATGGATTTTTTGTATCTTTACTTATCAGGGACGGTCTCACAATTACCAGCAACAAAGGAACACAGCAGATGGAAATTCACACACCCAGAACTAATTTACTCAATTAAGTCTCATAAGAACTTAATTTAACTACATTGTTTGAAATTACACAGCCGGATACAACCTTTTGAGCTGGAGAATCACAGCCAACATCCTGCTAGCAAAGGTCCCTGGATGCTCCACTTTCCCCCACACACCCTGAATCCTTATACCAACTCATGGGTTGTTAGCATTAGGGAAAATGACGCAACCTTTAAGAGATACGCCATCACCCACCTCTCATCCAACACATAGGCTAAATCTTTCAGGGTGATGAGGGGGATGGCCACCGGCTTCTTCCCCTTCTTGGTCTGAAACAGTAATGTATCTTAATTAAGCTGCAGGGGTTGCTCTCCAAGACTTACATTACCATCCCCTTTTTGAGTCAGGGTACATCCCCATTTGGAACCTGGGCCAACGCAAAATTCTTGTGCGCCTTTTAGAACTTAATCATCAAGATGGAGGTAACCTTCTGGGGAAGGTAAGGAGCATCCAGGTGTAACATGGAAGGTATCAACCAACTTGTGTGTCATGGTCCTATGAAATCATAATAGTGACTGACCCCAAGGTCAAGGCTGGGCGCCAGGAGGCCCAAAAAGTGAAATTACATGGTTTCCAAGACCTGAAACACACCCTAGACCAGCGCTGGGTACAGGCAAAATATGCCCAGGTTGGTCATAGTGTGGTGCTAAGTGCCCAGCCCCTGATGTCGGAGCAGGCGTTAAAATGAACTATCTACTGAATAAAGGCAGACGGTTCAATTCAGTTTGTTGAGGAATGGGGTTTTTTACCTGTTCCATTTATGAAATAACGCGCTAGGGTCAAACCCAACTTCAATCAATCACTTAGTGAAGTTGGTTTCAGCCTATTCAACTAATTTGGATGGCAGTATTGCCCTATTGGTGAGTCAGTGCTTGGGCCCACTATGGCATAACCCCAATTCCCCCATCCAAGCTTAAATACATTTTCCCCAACCAACATTCCTTGTTGGTCAACTTCCCAAATAAACCTTTTCCCATTTACATTAATTTAAATTTTATGATGTTCCAAACGCTCCTGTGTGCAAACCTCTTTGAGGAGGTCTCACACTCCGTTACCCTTGCCATTGCAGGTACCATGCAGCTCTCCACTTGTGCACCGTTTGTTCACCCATGCTCCCTCCAACCTGGGCCGCTTAGCCCCTTTCACTAAGTGCAACGCGTCGCTTTTGGTGGTTATTTTCTTATAAAATTCTTTTTTATGCCTAAGCTGTTATTGCTCCAGAACCCTCTGCTGGTCTCTAATAACTTAGGCCCTAACGGCTAGTTTCCTGGCGTTGGCTTTATGCACCGTGCACTACCACGCTGGGAACAGGAGAGTTATAGAAACTCTCCTTACATTAGTTGACTAACTTTTTTAACTCTATGTGCACGAACTTTTCCGCATGAATCTTTTCTGAAGTGGGAACAGTGGGCGCCAGCTGTGGGAGTCGGCTGTCATTAGCCGCACTGCAGTTTCCTATTTTTCCCAAAGGTTTGAGAAACTTGGCGTTATTATGGTTGCCTCCAACTAGAACATATCCACCATTTGTGCTCATACCTGGTGGTCATGGATGCTTTGAGGTCCAAAAGTTGTGATTCCCCAACTTTCCGCCAAATTTGCCAATGTCAAATTAAATAAATGAGTTTCTTTTCGCCCGTGTGTTCAGCTGATGCCATCAGAATTGGCGCGGATAGGCCTGGGAGTGGTGGCCATGGATAACGTTGGGCATTCCATCAAAGTTCAAAGGACAGGGTCGTTAGCATCTAAAAACGCGTTTTATAACGAAAACCTGAGATATATCTCTGAACCATTTTGGCCCTCTCATGGTTCAGATCTGGACCCCATTCCTGTGTATGAAATCACACCAGAAAATCCCCGTTTGACCTCTTCCATGATCTGCAGAACCCAGGAAGTGAAAAAGGAACTGCATTATAAATATAAAGATGTATATGCACCTTCAGAAGGCATGGAGGGGTATGTGGCCTCAGTAATACAAGTGGCCAACTATCTTTCCCCTTTCTTTGATTCCCAAACCTACCCTTATGGTTTGCTCAATCAAGAAGAAAATTCAGGTGAGGTGGGGCATTTTCTGCTTTGAATAAATCCCACTCTGGATACTTCCTTTTGACTGCTATCCTTAAGTCCTCTCTTAGGAAGTCCAGTACCACTATTTTAGTAGATACCGGTGCCACAAATAATTTTATTGACCAAGACCTTGCTGACTACCTTGAGTTGAGTTACTCACCAGGTGGTATGACTAGAGGTGGGGCTTCTCAAGGCATCCCTACGCTGAATGTCATAGGGTTAGTGGACTACCAGGTGGGCGCCTATCTCCTGTCTGACCATTTTCAAGCTATCAAGCACCTCTTGTTTCCCATTATTTTGGGGGTTGAGTGATGGAGAAAGTTTGACGTTAAGACTAATTTGAAAGTAAACACTCTACTTGTCTTTGTTAAATGTCACCAGTTGATTGTTCCCTTGTCGGAGGATACCGCCCAGGGCCCATTACCTCATTGGCCAAATTTTCTGACACATTATCTTGCTCCTTTGCTGAAGACCCCCTCCTCCGTGGGATTTTCCTTACCTTCCTGTTTGGAGGGTTTGGAATCCTCTTTTGATGCAGCATCCAACAACGCACTCCCTGAGCACTCTGAGTTCAATTGTGAATTCATGCTCACAGTGGATCTGGTGCATATATCTTCCCCCATTTACCCATTGACTGTCCAGAAGAAAGAGGCGTTGGATGTGTGGGTGAAGAAACAGTTGGCCGAAGGTGCGATTTTTCAGCATA
>JAKSZP010004389.1:0-76632 GCA_022478985.1 Massospora cicadina
CCAAGCCATATCCTGCAGTACTATCAGTCCAACGGATGCTGTGATTTGTGCATTGGGTGATAGCCAGCTTGTCAGGGTCCTTTTCCCGCGCTCCTACCCACTTCTGGTCCCTATGGGTGCACTTTCAAAACAACTGATTAAATTGCATGTGATCAGGGGTCACCGCAGCATTTTCTGGCCTTAGTACCAATGACCCATCCTGATACCTCCCTGTAATGGCGCTTCTTGAAAACATGATTTTCTTTCATCATATGGGTGAGTTTAAGTCAAGGATTAAGAAGGACCAGGAGGCCCTTGAGTGGGCCCATTGAGCCGCATTTACGGCGGCCGCTCCTTTCCCGGAGGCCTATCTCAGCATAGAAGACTTCCTCATGTATTTCCTGGCGCTGGGCGTGTCCTTTTCCCCCAAGCTGGAACTCAACTTCTGAGCCAGCCCTTATTAATCCATCTCCCCTCTTATCAGTTACACAGTAATCTTCAAGAGTATCAGCGCATGTGGTTGCAGGCTTTGCTCCTAGTGGGGCAAGAGTGGGGTTGTTTTGATCTCGAGCAGCCAGCCAAGCTATCCCCACCTCGCCTGTTACCCTGGATCCCCAGTCCATCCTCCTCCAGTTCTGCTGCCTTGTCCTCCCCTCCATTAGCTGGTGCGATGGCCCCAGAGCAGACACCAACTCCCTCTCCCCAAACATGGCAGCCTCCGCCCCCACCACCAATCTGAGAAGGCTCCAGCAAGTCTGGACCACTTCTGAATTGATGAAGAAAGAAATGTGGATCTTACTGATTTCAGCAAGTGACTCATCACAAGAAACCAAAAAGTGAAAAGAAGAAGACAGCTTAATGGAAGATTCAAGTGATGACACCAATAAACTTAGTTAACTACCCAAATGAAGATGATGATGATGTTTTTTAGTAAGTCTCTTTTTCTGTTTATATGCCAAAGGAACTTTGCGTGCACTCAGTTAATAATCTGACCGCCACGGGGTCCTAGATAGTATAGGCATCAGCACCTGTTTTTTCTATTATCTCAAAAGGGCCAATCCAAATATTATCTAGCTTATGCTTCCACCCAAAACCGTGCTGATTGTAGAATAGAACCATATCCCCATGCTTGAACTGAGCTAGCCTGCTACACATACCTTATTGGCAGCCTGTTTTGTAATTTTCTTGGCTAAGCTGAATGAGTATGCTTCAGTTTGTAAATTAATCAACGTATTCATCAGGGTGGTCAGGTAATGGTGAGGATCCATTCCGCCAGTATCTTCCATGCAGGCATAGAGCAGTGCAATAAGAGTGGGGTGCCATCCATATAGTAACTAAAAAGGGGCTCTTCCTTGTTGCTGAGTGGTAGCTAATATTGTAGGCAAACACAGCGGTAAATAAGAGGGTGCTCCAATGGGAGGGTCTAACCATTATTAGCTTCCAGAGTATATTCACCAGCGTCCCATTGACATGTTCAGCCATTCCATTAGATTTGGGGCAATATGGGGTTGTTAGAACCCCGCGGATGGCCATTCTTTCGTTGAGCTTAGGTAGGATGTGAGAGGTAAAATTAGTTCCATTATCAGTGAGGATAAACTGAGGGCAGCCGTGGCGCTGAATTATACACTCCATTACAGACTTAGCCACAGTACCCGCCCCCAGATCTCATATTGCCTTTGCTTCAACCCACCGAGTCAAGTGGTCAATTGTCATCAGAATGTACATTGACCAGTTAGCTCCTGTTGGCAGAGGGCTAACAACATCAATGGAAACCGTATGCCAAGCAAAATGTGGTTTCAGTAACGAGTAGGAAGTTTTCTGGCTGAATGGAATTTTTACTTGGCACTGATGGCAGCAGGATATCATTTCCAGCACATCAAAGCTTATGCTTTTTCAATAATAGCGAGGGCGCAACAATTTCAACGTCTTTCAAATGCCACCATACCTTACTGTCCTACGTGTGCTCATGATAATGTTAGGCCATGCTGAGTGTCGCAGAAAGTTCACAGTTGAATTGCTGATCTGTTTGTACAACTCACCATTCTTCTGGAAGGTATTGGCTGGCATTTCATTAAACGCCTTGAACTTTCAGTGGATCATCATCATACTTTCTGATATGAATTTTGTTGTACATAATATCGCTCAGATCTGCTGTAGCTGCAATAGTTGGTAGCCTTGACAATCAATCAGCGTTCTGGTGTTTTGCTCCCAGTTGGTGAAGGATCCTGAAGTCAAAACCTGCATTTTGTGGGCCCACCTGGCTAAACTTCCTTCTGGCTCCTTGAGGTTCTGCAACCAGCATAACAAGCATGATCCGTTGTGACTTTAAACTTAACTCCGTGCAAATATACTCTAAGTTTCTTATATGAATAGATCACAGCTAAGCACTGTTGCTCAGTTATGGTATAGTTATGTTCATGGCAATTCAGGCTCCAACTGCAGTATACAATGGGGTGAACTTCTCCCTCATCGTCCCTTTGGGATAAGACCGCCACCACAGAAGAAAGAGAAGTATCTATCTTACAATAAATTCTTTATTAAAATTGGGATAGTGTAACATCGGCGCACTGCTTAGCTCCATCCAAAATGTATCAAAGGAGCATTGTTGACGTTCCATCAATTTGAATGCAGCATCCTTCTTAATTAACCCAAATAGTGGACCTCCAATACAATAAAGTTAGGGATGAAGCGCTGGTAATAGCTGACCATCCCCAAAAATACCTGAATATCACGCTTACTGGTAGGCGTAGCCATCTTTTGGATAGCCTCCACCTTGGCAGGTTGTGGTTTAGCTCTACCGCATCTTCTACAAACCCAAGATTCTCCAGCTGATCCTTAATAAATTGCATTTTCAGGGCTTGATTTTGATGTTGGCCTTAGCAACCGGCGGTATACCTCCTCCAGATGGGTAATGTGCATGTAATGTGCGGTAGAATACATTGATGTCATCGAGGTACACAAGGATGCATGACAGCTTCAGGTCGCTGAGATCGGTATCCAAGGCCCGTTAGAACGTAGCAGGGACATTAAACAGCTCTTGTGGCATATGAGTCAGTTGGAAAAGCCCTTTAACAAGATATGGCACATTTCTCCTGTTCCACTGCAGGCAACTCGATTTGCCAGTAGCCCAATATCAGGTCCATTGCTAAGAAGTAATGGGCTCCGCATAGTCAATACAGTGCATCATCAATCCATGGTAAGGGATATGAGCCTTTCTTGGTGATGCTGTTACGCTTCTAGTAGTCTATTACTACCCAGTTGATGCCATCCTTCTTTTTTACAATAAGAACGGGCAAAGCCCATGGACCATTTGATGGGTGAGCATTTCTTGCTCTAGCAGCTTAGTGATTTTTTCAGTTACTGTTTCATCACCTGCCCTTGATTGGTGAATCGGCTGCAACCTGATGGGGGGATGATCCCCAGTGTCCAACTGATGAACCACCCCCTTAGTGCACCCTAGATCATGATCATTGATAGCAAAAATCTCCATATACTTTTTTAATAATTATATCGCTTTATCCTTCTGATCTTCCATTAAACTGGCTGAAATTTCACACGAAACCATCATCATTATGCTGGGTTGCAAATCAATTGACAAACTAAATTCATTCAGCGACCCAAACTCATGAACCTGAAGGACCTCCTTAACTAGGGTCAAGTGTAAATACGCTACTATTTGATGCTGGCAGATTTGCATTGTTCGTTCTGTAAATTCGCAAGCAAAACCTTGATCTCCTCATGGCCCAGAAGTATAATACCAGGAGCCACGTGGGGCTCAAACCACAATTGCTGATAAGGGCCAATAACTTCCCCATAGAGTCCGCCTGGTACTTTGACTATCAATTTGGTGTTCACTATTACTTGTTGAACAAAGGGGATGGAGATTGCCCCAGATGCTCCGAGAGGCAGCCCTTGGTATCCGTATATCTGGTGGGGAAGGGCCTAGGTCTTACCCTTTAATTGATGGTAACTAACCGGAATCACCCAATGACTAGAGGTCAGGTTGATATGACCCATGTGTACCAGATCCTTCGGCACTCCGCTGAAGGTAAAGTAAATTGGTATTCGCACACCCAGGATTATGAAGGTCTCTGCCGTCATGTCAATGACAGCCCCAAAGTGGTGCAAGAAAGAAGTTATAATTAACAGATCGTAAGTACTGTTGGGTAGCATTATTGCTAAGCTACAATAACAATTGACCTAAAAAGCAAGGGTAGCGCGCTGTATGCTCCCTCAGAGTCCACCCTTTCTGAACCTGCAGTCCCATACACCATACAATGTTCCACGTCAGGATTTAATGCCAACTTCTCCACCAACTTTGTAGACATAATGTTAACTGGACCGCCTGTATTGATTATAGCACAGACACGGGTTTTTCAACAACAATGACACAGTTTGTAAACTCAGAATAGGAAGAAATTGAATGTTTAACACGTTGATATTTAACGGATCTATTCTCCTTAGAAAGCTCATAATACCCTCTCAAACTTTAAGGTACTCTTTAACAATATCGTCCACAGAGAGGGCAGCATTCACCCCCTTTAAGAGAGGCGCATCAGAGGATGGATCCGGCTCCCCTAAAGTAATTTGATCATACATTTGACAGGAATAAGGCTTCTGGGGTCCGCTTTTGCCATATCAATTTTTTGCTTTAGGGTTAATACATTCACCCCTCCAACTGGCTGCTGATGTAGGAATGCATCGTTGTAATGAGAGACTTCCGCTGCATGTACATGGATAGGTTCAGGTGGGACGTTTGAGGTTGTAGAAGCGGAAGTAGAGAGTCCCATCTCTACTCTGCTCTTCCTTTTCCCTGATAGCACTGATTCCGCTGTATGTGATAGACCAGACGGGTGGGGCAACCTCACGCCAGGTTCCCCAGCTGACCAAATTCATAAAAATTGACCCTCATAGGGCCTGCGTCCATGATTGTTGAAAGATGGCCCATGCTGAAAGTTGGACTGGAGTTGATTGGCGTAAACAGGTCCAACCCAATAGGTGAACTTCTGATGGCAACTTAGTCGAGGGCGAGGTGCATAGGGATAATAAGGCCAAGGATTACTAAGTGAACTCTGAAAAATGCGGGGTAATTTCTTCAAAAAAGTAAGTTCAGAAATGGATGTGGTATGTTTCCGCTCTGTATTGGGCGGAGAAAAGGCAGCGGATAGATAGCGCAAAATGTGAACAATTTTAAGCAAGGGCACGTCATACTCTAAATACAGAGCCATAACATTGTACAGCTCATAGTATGGATTCACTGCAAAAGTCATTGTAATGCACACATCTGATTCAGATAAAGTTTCTGCCCCAATTAACTCGTGAGCTTCCACCATAAATCAATCAGCAAACGTGGCGAGGGTCTCGTTATGCTGGAACCCAATGGTCAAGAAGTCTGCCTTCCACTGTGACATCTTTGCAGTACCCCCAAACAACCACATCACATTATTCTTCACTTCTTAAATGTAATGGCACTGTTTGGAAGGTAGCAAAAACTTTGTCAGCGCTTCCAACATCCAAGGTGGATAATAATAGTTTCGCTTTTTGCCAATCTGAAGCCCCTTCTGTTTCAAACTCAGATTTCTTGAAGAACCCATGAATATTCCCATCACGATTGAACGAGGCAGCTTATAGCTATAAACCTCTTTAAATTTCATCCTGTCTTTTGAGCACAGGTCCAAGGCAAGTTTGAGTTCCACATATCCAATGGGTGAAGCTAGGTGTGAAGATCCTCTGTTAAAGCAATCCTGATGCGCTTTTGTCAATGAACAAAGATTTTTTTATTTATTATAATTGATCAATGGGCCCCCTGTAGTGAAACCACTGTTATAATTCTGGTGGTATAGCAACTATACTCCAAGGGCTTTTGCACAGGGTCACGCCTACTGAGCTATAGGACTGACAATATGAAGATAGACATCCTTAAAACAACGCAATAAGCTTTTAATAAAATATGGAGCAATTACCCTATGACACTTCTTTATTTAATCCATACTTTTCAATGGATCCGTCCTGGTCCGCTCACTCTCTTCTTACTAACAACCTCCTCCCTTCAATTGTCTCATCTCACTTATATCTCAGCGGCTTCAGATAGTACCTTTTTCTCAGCTTAGTAATTTTTCCGCCATATCCATTGGTTCTGGCAGAGTTCATCAATTATTAAATTCACAATCACCTAGTTGAGGCAATTTACCAATTATCAGTCATGCATCGACAATTCCTAACTGCCTAATCACTATATCTTTGGAGGAATTTCTCCTATAATCTAAGGTCAACTTTGCTCATCAACTCAGATACTTTAAAGTCTCATATAAACTAACCATGACAGCTAACCAAAGATCCTCTGGTAATTTTTTTGGCTTATCATTCAGTCATATAGATTTCTTGACAGGGCCATTGGTAAATGTTGTTACCAATTCGAAACTCCCTAAAAACATTGGGGACAAATCCCAATGGGCTTGAACCTTCATTGTCAATTGTTTCACCAGACTGGAACCCTCCCCTCAAAAATAAGGATTGTCACTTGTTGTATCTTGATTGTCTGAACGGATGACAAAGTGACCAGGTGCTGGTGGGTTGGTATCTTAAACCTGATTCTGACCTCTTGAGACCGCCCCTATGTGGGGTGGCCATAAAAGGTTCCCATCACCTATTGGGTGAGATGCCATTACGCTAACCATTGGATATGTGGTAAAATCGCATTTCAGTTGTCCAAGGTTAAACTGACAGCAACTCAGCCTGCTGCCAACAAATTTAAAGTCAGTTTAAAGTAAATTTGTTTTCCCCCTCACACTCAAAGTTTGTTGGGTTTGGCGAATCCTCAAGGGCCTCAATACCAAGTGTTACTAAGCTAACCCCCAAATTAATTGTCTATTTAAACAGTCATAACACACTGAGAAAACTGACAGTTCATTTTCCTTTTTTTAAAAATACAATAAAAATTCCAAATTAAAAATCCTTATTTTTATCATGACAAAATTCAAGCCATCCCTCCCAATCCAAATTTTCTAATTTCCAACGCCTGTGGGCCTGGAGACCATGATTGCTTGGTTCATCGCTGGGTTTATTTTCACACTTATGACCTCATGGCGCTTGCTGGCAAAATCTTTCCCAGCTCAGAACAACGTCATACAAGAAACATTATCTCTGGCATTAGGGTTTGTCATTTGGGTGCTTTGAAAATCTGACTGGAAGGTCAGTCTAAACTTACTTTGCCGCTACAATGACATAATCAACTGTCCATTAATTTTAGCCATTTCCACCCTCCTCATCAAAGTGGTGTAGCAGTGGTTATCTTCTATCAGATGAACAGGGCTGGGAAAAAGTTTTACCATGGTCGCACTGGCCCAGTGTTCCCAACGTCTAATCAACCTACCCTCCAAAATGGACTTTTCATGCTCAAAGCCGCTAAGGTGGTCTTAATTTTAGATCCCAGCTCCAAAACAGTATCTATATTGATATTAAAAGTTGCCGCAGTCCCTGCGCATATGGTAGTATATCTGGCACTCTGACTTATACATCATCTGCCCCTGTTGCAAACCTTATTATTTCCTGAATCTACTTGCAATCTTTTCCTTGTCAAAGGACTTGACCATATCTGCCAATAAACAGAATTCCGCCTACTTTGTATTACCAATGAAAAAAGTATTGGAGCACACCAGGTGTCTTAAGAGGCCTTAATAAACACTGGAGCAGTGGGTAACTTTTATGAACCTGGAGCTGCCCACTGGCTTGATATTGACATAAACTTGGGTCCTATGGTGATGGTCGCTTCATCAGCCTCCCAGACATCATACATAGTATGGCGCCCAGTGCCTTTATTGGTTCACCAGCTTAGATTTTTGTAATCATTTTTCAGTAATGCCTAACCTTGTGTTTCTTGTAATTTTGGGTGTGGGCTGGTGGCGCGGCAGCATGTAAGGATTCATCTTGAGTCTAATACGCTGTCGTTCTCCAATGGTTAGATGGAGGGCGAGTTTCCCTCAATAAATATCTTACTAAGGCTCAAGGTCACAGTTTGATTACTTCTCTTGTTTCCCCTGCGGGCCTCCTGTGGGACTTTTTAAAAGCGTTGATGGGTTATCAAGGTTTTTTTGACTTCAAGAAGTCAGACCGCCTTCCCTCACATACAGAATTTAAATTGGGGTTTAAGACTATGGTTCAGGTGGTTAACATTAACTGCCCAAAGTACTCACATACAGTGGAGGAGGAGGCGTCCTTAATACATGGTTGGATGGCATACTTAAGAAAGGTTGGCTCCTCAAAGAAAATTCCCCGGTTGCCCCCCATTGTCTTTTCCAAGAAGACTAATGGTTCCCTTCATCCTTGTGTGGATTACGGTAAGCTTAATAAGTAACAGTCCATGATCCCTACCCTCTGACTTTGGAACAGACAATTAGGCAAGCGATTTCCAAATTGCATGTGTTCTCAAAACTCAATCTCATTAATGTCTTCAATCAGATTTGGGTGAAGGAAGCTCTGGATTAGTTTACCGCAATCCACATGAAATGGGGATCTTCCAATTTTAAGTGATACCTTTTGGGCTAAAGAATGTGCCAGCCATGTTTCAGAGAATGATCAATAGTGTGCTGGGTGATCTCAGATTCACCTACGCAATTGCATAGAACAATAATATCTTGGTGCGCTTCCCTACTCCCAAACAACATGCAAATGAATTGGAGATGGTAGTGGCTGCCTTACATAAGGTGGGCTTGTTAATTAAGCCCCCAAAATGCGAGTTTTTACATGGAGGAGGCTACTTTATTGGGAAATCTCGTCTTAAAAGATGGGTACGCCATTTCCCCCAACAAGTTGGACACCATCCGCAAATGGTTAACTCCAACGACCCAAAAGCAATTGAGAAGTTTTTTGGGCACTATAATTTTCTTTAATAAATTCTCCCCTGCCCTATCCCAGTTAGCTGACCCACTTCACTCGCTCAAGGGTAAATATGTCCCCTTTCATTGTATGCCTGAGTGCCAACAGGCATTTGAGTCAATTAAAGAGGTGTTTTTGTCACCCCCATCCTAAAGTACGCAAACCCCTCCAAGACCTATGGCTTAGCATGTGATGCGTCATATGTTGCAGTTGGTGCCGTCCTGCTTCAAGAGAATTGATGGGTTGGAACATCCAATTTCCTACCTTTCCAGAAAGTTCTCTCCCACTTAACAGTCCTGGGACAGATACTATAAGAGTCTAGCAGCCGTAGAATTGGCCTTGACCCATTGGAGGTATCTCTTGCAGGGCGCTCAGCTCAAGTCAACAATGCATAAGGATAATCAAGCTCTTCTTTATTAAAAACCACATAAGTTGGCACACCAGCAGGCTCGAACCTACTGGGATTTGTGTAGCTTAAACTTCATTTATGAGTTTGTAAAAGGATCTTTGAATGTCGTTCATGCACCTGAAAAAGCAACCCTACACACTGTCCTGTAGACTCAGATGAGGATGATCAGGTCACAGTCATCCCTCCCACCCAAATTTTATCCATTGTCCCTCCTGTGGTTTTGACAGTGGACTTAGCTCCAGATGCACCCTAATATCCCAGATTTTGGCAGCACAAATGGCCTGTGTGAAAGGGGTGTACCTTCTGGAGCGGTTGTCCCTCCCTGCTTCAAAGCATATCTTGTATTCTCTGGATGAGGTTCTCATTCAATTTCAGTCATAGGTTTGGGTTCCTTCCCTCCTTGGTGCCAAAATGATTCAGGCTCACCACAATCTTCCTGTGGTTGGACATCAAAGGAATAAGAAATGCCTTGACTTGATCAAGCGTACATATATTTGGGCGGGCTTTTCAAAAGATGTTCTAGCATGGATTGCAGATTTTGTTATTTATGCGCGGGCTAAGTCATGCTAGTCTGGCAAAAATGGTCTTCTTTATCCCTTACAACAGGCAGAGGACTCATGGACATTGGTGTCCGTGGACTTCATCGTCAAAATTCCCAGTTCCAATGGGTTTACAGCGGCGATAGTGGTTGTTGACCGCTTCACAAAATTTTCCCTTTCTATTTCTTGTCCCTCTACTATCACTTCTGAAGAAACTGCTCGTCTTTTCGTGCGCCATGTGTAATCAATGATTGGCTTTCCACAGGATATTGTTAGTGACCATGAGCCCCAGTTCACAGCACAATTATGAAATGAGCTCTTGGCAATCTAGAAGATTATCTCCTGTTTCTCCACCATGTACCATCACAATCCAATGTCCAAACTTAACAGGTCAATCATATCCTTGAACAGTACCTGCGCTGCTACGCGGCTGCAGCTCATAACCTGGGCTAATGACCTTCCCCTTACTCAGTTTGCATATAATAATGGAACGCACGCCTCCACTGGTTTCTCCTCATATGAAGTGACTTTGGGGTACAGCCCCTCATTATCAGTTGGCTCATGCCTTTGCCAAGAGGTACCAGCCGCCGCTGTTCATGCCCAACATATCCAAACAACGTAGTCCTTAGTTTGGGAGTATCTTAATAAGGCTATAAGCAACTACAAGTGGTTTTCAGATCAGAAGTGGCTCCCAGCTCAAGAAATCAAGGTCAATTTACATGTCATGATTGACACACAACATTTGCGGATGCAAGTGCCCTTGCATAAGTTTGCAAGCAAACGCTTAGGTCCCCACTAGGTTGAGGAGGATTTGGGTAATAGAGTGTTCCAATTGAAATTGCCACCTCATTGGAAGCAACACCCAGTCTTCCATGTGTCTCAGTTGTCCCCATTCAAGGGGAAAGCCCCCCAGATCCAGAGCCTATTGCAATCAAGGATACGGAGGAGGCTGAAGTGGAGGCCATTCTGGCTTCGAGCAAATCTCAGTGATTGGTCCAATATCTCGTTGCCTGGAAAGTCTATCCAACCTATGAGACCAGTTTGGTCAAAGCCCAATATTGCAAACTGTTTGAAGCTGGTCAAGGCTTTCCATGCCACCCACTCAGAAGCTTCCCGTCCTTCCTCAAAAATTGCTACTTTAATGGCGACTAAGTTACCAAAGGCCCACAAAAATCTGGCCCTGATCAGTTCCTCTGTGGTGGCGCGCCCCTTTTTAGCAAAAGGGAAAAGTAATGCTTGGGGGAGAGTCCCCTTTGCTTAGATTGGGCGTTATTCCTATTTTCCACAAAAAAGGGTCTTATAAGGGCAGCTGTTCTTCTCATCTCACAGGGTGATCTCGATCATTTGGTAGATAAGCAATGGGTAACAGCTTTCCCTTTAAAGATTCCACCCTCTGTACCTACAATTATTCATCAAATTAGTATAGCAGATTAAGGTAATTTGCAATGAAATAATTGAAATTCGCCACCCTCATGGGCCTAAAGGTTTGTACGAAGTTGATGGCCACAAGCCCTCAAAATCAAGGTCCAAAAGCCTCAAACCCTAAGTAACAATTCCTGATGGGCACGCTCATTTAGTAAATATAAAAATTAAAGTCAAATTCTCAGAAAAACTTGCCAATTGCATCGGGAAATTGGAAAATGTTGTCATCAATTTAAAACCTGCTTCAAAAACATTGGGGACAAAGTCCAACGTCTTGTACCACTTAATAAAAATGTGTCAGTGACAAATCTTGGTTAAACTCACCAATGGCATTAAGCCATTGGGAAATGTTGTTACCAATTTGTACTCCTCTTGAAAACATTGGGGACAAAGCTTGACGGGCATGACCCTCATTGTCAATTGTTGCCACCAGCCCATAACCCTCCCCAAAAATAAGTATCATTGCTCATTACATCTCAATTTGCCAAACGGATGCCAAAGTTACCAATTGCAGGCGGGGTGGGTAAAACCCATTTCCAACCTCTTAGGACCGCCTCTACGTGGGGTGTCCTTGGGAGGTTCCTGTCACCCATTAGGTGAGACGTTACTACGCTAACCATAAGAAACATGGTGAAACCACAATTTTTGTGTCTGAGGTCAAACCACAGCAACTCAACCCACCGCCAACAATTTTGAAGTCATTTCTAAGTAAATTCGTTTCCCCCCTCCCACTCAAAGTTTGCTGTGTTAGGAAAATCCTTGAGGGCCCTAATCACAAGTGTTACTCAGCTATCCCCAAATCAATTATCTATTTAAACAGTCATAACACACTGAGAAAATTGATGGTTGATTTTCCATTTTTAAAAATCCAATAAATATCTCATATCAAAAATCCTTATTTTTATTATGACAAAATTAAAACCACCCCTCCCAATCCAACTTTTTTAATTTTAGAACCCGAAGTCCCTGGGCTGTGATTGCTTGGTAATCGCCAGGTTTAAGTTCATATCTATGACCTAATGGAACTTGCTGGCGAAATCTTTCCCAGCTCAGAACAATGTCATACAAGAAACAGTATCTCTGGAATTTGGGCTTGTCATTTGGGTGCTTTGGCATCCTGATTGGCAGGCCAGTCTAAACTTACTTTGCTGCTACCATGTCACATCCCAACCTATCAACAGTAATCACTTCTGGCAACATTTTCTCCTAAACTTCGCAATTGAATGCCAAATATTAATTTGATACATTTTTGGCACCAATTGCCTTTTTATTTCTTATAAATAAATTTAGTAACCTTAATATTATCACCTTAGTCGCTGTTAAATAATGAAACTTAATGACAAAATGGCCACCAAATGGCCACCTATCGCTAACTCAGCCTCAAAGATGGCAGTGTTATCCTTGGCGTAAGTCACTGGTTAATCTCAAAAATATGAATTGATTATCCTTGGCATCAGTAATTAGGAATAGTAACCCACTTTGGCATTAAATACCATTCTCTGGTAACTGTGCTGGTTTATCCTCAATCTTATGTTACTCATAAACCCTATTAAATTAATAGTATAACTTGTTGAAATCTTAATGTAAATTGCCAGTAATCAAAATAATAACAATAATTGCTGTTAAATATTACCCCAACACTATCATATTTGGCAGATTCTTCAAAATAGCATACCCCACCCAAATAGGAAGCACAAATTAGTAATTTATAATTGTTAATAATATTAAAACTAGGTAGTTAAATGGTCCGCCATGCCCAACTAATAGTGACCCTAATTTTTGAAACTATGTGAGGAATCAATTTTGTTTATCACTGACATTTCCCCCACCTTAACATATGGTATTCCTCCAGTGCTGCTCCTACCTTTTTGGTGGGCCAGAATTTTACAGCGTGATGGCAGGGAGGTTCTTGGTGCAATTCTACCTCCAAGAGGCGCTGAAAACTAAATGGGTGGGACTGAGGTTATACCTGTCAGTGTCCTCCCCAGCGCTAAACCAAACCCTGTGGCTTTCATTACTTCTTAATAATTCCTATAGTTACTCAAGCAACACACTAACAAAGCCACCTGTATTGAGCGCCAATATCGCAGATTCTGCATCCACTACATCATGGCTTTGTTAGTGTGACAGGAGGACAGTTAAAAACTGTTGAACCTTGCTGTTTCTCCTCTATCATCATATCTTTCCACTTCAAGTACACAGTGCAACTCCCAACCCAGTAGACCAACAACTTCACCTTTGGCACATCAACCCCTCTCGGGCAGCACTAGCAAGTCCTCAGCCCCCTTTTTAGGTGTCCCAACTCCTGGCTACCTCACCCTCTGGTCAACGCCCCTCAGTCCCTCATTGTAGTGGACAGATGAGCAAGTTCACACGGGCCTTACTTGTTGATTCCAGGTATGGGAGCTGGTAGCACCGACCACTCTTAGGTGCACTCACTCAGCACCTAACCTTGGAGATCTATAGTCCCACACTTACCACTAAGGATTTAAGTCATATTAAAATAATAAATAGTGGGTGAAAAAGAGATCTTTTTAAGAGGGATTCAAACTATTTATATTTAGGCATTTTCCTGGAAATCTACTCTCCGCCTATCAACAATCAATGGCACTTTATGCTGGAATCCCAACCTATCATCAGCAAATGCTGCTGGCAACCAGTTTCTCTTAATTTTTAAATTTTTAAAGTTTATTCAGGGAAGGCTGACTAGGGGATGGACACTTCCAATAAGTAAACAAAACTAATGAAATGAACTTCAGCGAGAAGAGTGCACCCCAGAGAAGCAAACGCTATCTCTTGTTGCCAGCGGGAACGCCAAGAGAAGGAAGGGGGTTACGTGTGTATGGGCTTGCACCACTATTGAGCACATATGTATGAAGAGGTCTGAAACAATGAACCAAACTGGGAACCTGGATGAAACCTTCTGGTGGCGACGGGGTGAGAGATACCAAACATCCAAGCTTGAAAGTGGTCCATAAGGTGCGACTGGAATCGGCGTATAGCTTCCTGAGGGTGAAAGTAGAGCCTGGTATAGCATCAAAGACAATCGTGTGAATAGTCCACATAGCGATTGCAACCACTAAGGCACAGAGGGAAGGTGGTAGAAGGGAAACCTTGGACAAAGCAAAGATGTCCTTAGACAGGATGAAGGGCTGTGCCTGATGACCATCTAGTACTAAAAAAAAGGGCTGTGCCTGATCCTGGTGAAAGAGACAATGGACCTCACGCCATATCACTTTTGAGGGAGGGCACTCTTCCAGGCGGTGTACCAACGTTCCATACTGACCACACACGATGCAAGATGAATGCAAAGCGTTAGAGCGCTCAGCAGTATGGTATACCCATCTCAAGCAGCGCCACACATGGGAATGGATATGCGGCTGCAGAAGAGGGTGGTGGGCGTACTTCCATATGGCTTTCTGGGTATTGAGGGAGTAGGGGATGTCCAACATGTCCAGGTAGTCCACCATAGCTATGGTAGGGGATCCCATGGGTATTACTCCGTTCAGAATAGGTAGTCCTTGCACTTCCTGGGTGAACCAAGGAGAAGGGCACCCCCTCTGGGCGGTGTGCCCACTGATGAGAATTCTCCACTCAGAGCTCCGCATGGAGAGGAAGATCCTTTTGAAGTGGGGCGACGTCCCATGTGGGCTCATAGCAGAAGAATGTGAGGCGAGATACTTTAACAGAGAATGGGGATGGGCAGGATTGGTGAGGCCCAGGGTGCAGGAGAAGTTGGAGCGGGCCACGCGGGACCAGTGCTGGGCTGAGATCGTAGGGTTGGTGACTGCAGAGATCCAGGTGCCAAGGATTTTGGCGGCGTGGACCTCATAGTTGAGCAGGCCCATGCAACCACTATGGCGAGGGCCAAACATGACATCCAGGCGCACTGGCGGTGGGCAGCCTAACCAAAGCCACCCTTGCAGAAGGGCGTATAATGACTTGAAGAAACAAGGGAAAAAAGTGATGGAGTGGGCCCCAAACCAAACTTTGAAGAGGATAATAGAGTTGGCTAGCACTACTCTGCCTGCAAGGGAGGTCTGATGGGCTTTGAGGGAAGCTATGCGTTTTGTAACGTTGTCTAGGATATGGTTTTCTATCACCATTGAGGCGTAACCTCCAGCCTCTAGCACACCCCCAAATGGTGGACAGGGCCAACGGTGGGACTTGGAACAAAGGGGAGCACAAGCGGGGTGTGATGGGCAGGTTAAGTGATCTTGTGAGCAAGTTGTTAAAGCAGGTAGAAAACGGGGCGCTAGGGACCAGCGGGCTTGATACTGACCTAGAGAACAATTTTGGTTTTGGAGGCGTTAAGTGCAGCATTACTTACCCTGGAGTAAACCTGGATAGTAGCTTCAAGCGCGCATGCATCATGATTATTAGACACCCCAACCACACAATAATCAGCAAACTTCAACATCTTGACTGGTGCTTGGCCTTGCACATGGACACCAGTAAGTTGAGCATTCAAATTCTAAAGAAGTGGGTCAAGGATGAAGTTATACAAGAGTGGGCTTAGAGGGTCCCCTTGGAGTAGGCCCCTTTGAGGGCGAACTACATCCGTGAGGAAGCCAGGGCCACGCACAGTCATTGTGGCAGATTCCGTGAGCAACATCACCCAATTATTGAAATGAAAGGGGAGGTGGAACTTGTGGAGGCAGGCTCTGAGGTGACCCCAGTTGACTCTATCATAGGCCTTCTGCTGGTCTATAAAAAGTGCTCCAGAAGCCGTGGATTGGCAGATGTTAGCTACGTTATGTATGTTGTCCCAAATAGACTTTTTGGGAATGAAACCAAATTGTTTAGGGAAATGAGAGCAGAGGCAACAGCCCCTAGGCAGTTTGCCGTTATTTTAGTAAAAATGAAGTGTCTGTGTTAATAAGTGAAATGGGGCGCCAGTTGGCAAAATCCAGCTTATCCCCTATCTTATACAACGTTATCATGAAGGACTCTTGCCCTCAAGGAAAGAGGCGCGTTTCCATAAGGCATTGGTTCATAGAGGCAAGCAGCAAGGAAATAAAATTTTATATAATGTTTATAGAACTCATAAGGGATGCCATCTGGACCTGGGCATTTCCTATACAGTGCACCGCAAATGGCAGACCAGAGTTCATCCTGAGTAATCAAATTCATTAACTCCAAAAATTGGAAATGGTATGGATATATGCACTTTTGAGAAAATTGTTCACTTTGGCTGGTGGAACTGGATCAGAGCAATACAATTCAGAGTAATAGTTGTGTATTTTGATCGCCACTTCGGCTGGCATATCTGTGGCAGAGTGGTCTGGCCTTTGCACCTGTGTACAGGCCAAGCTCTGGTACGGTGTGAAGAATTATCAAAAAAGTAAGCAGAACACGTATTGCCCGCTGTTATATGCTTTGCCTTATACTGAACACAAACCCGATGCTTTTGTTGTCTTACCAGTGCGTTGAGGTGAGTGGACACTTCCACCCACTTGTGACCCCAAGCTGGGCTGTAGCTTGCAGTAGGGATGCTAGACTCCAGGTGGTTCACTTCTGCCAGCGTGCGCGTAAAATGACTGCCAAGTCAGCTCGCAAGTGATGTGATGAGATGTGGCGATCCTAGCAGATGGTGTTTGCTTTAAAGGTTGACCAGGTGGAGATTGGGTCTGCACATAACGGTGTGGTAAACTCTGGAGCTTAGGTTACAGTGTCCACCCATGAGGAAAACCTGGGCGATGCAATATTGGTGTGGTGGAGTTTGCACCACTTCAGCACCTGGGCTGTTGGAATGGACAAACAAAAGGAAACTGATACCATTATGTGGTCGAATAAATCAATTTTTGTCATGGTAAAGTGGGAAATTTGGGATAGAAATTTAAACATAGTGAGAATAAGGTCTGTGCAGGTCATGGACCTTAGCTGGACATTGTGCACATGGGGGAAAGACATGTTTGTGAGTAGAAGTGCATGATGAGGAAGAGTATTGAACAACCATAGGGTGGCTTTTAGAACGCGAAGTTCAACATGCCCCTGTGGAGGTGTTGGCTATGAGGGCCAGCGGTCTGTGGTTGGGTTGGTTCGGCAGTTCATGTCGCCAACAACAAATGGGTCAGGGGGTAGCATAAGGGAATTGAAGGCTGAGAAAAATTTGCAATGATCTCATGCACAGGTTGGGGCGTTAATGTTAATGACAGCAAAACTTCGTCCTCCCACAAAAAGGTGACTACAAGGATGCGGCCATTTAGGTACAATGTTGATGAAATAAAGCTAAGCTATAGGTCACTTGAACAAGCACCTCACAGTTTGGTGACCAAAAGGAAAGGTAAAGGAGGAGCATTGTTGCTCATGCTTCCTCTGCACCACGCGGACAGTACCTTTCCTGAATGGCCAGGATGTCCACAGGTAAATTATTTTTTAAAAACTCAGTTTCCTATCCCAGGACGGTAAGGCCTTGTCTACGATGTTCAACGTCCCTAAAGTAAAGGCTTACCCCATTGCACCTTAGGTGCAAGAGGAAGAGCACCCAAGCCCTTAATATTTCTCTTTTTCAGCATGTCGTTTTATGGCAGCACAGGTATTCTGTGCTACGGAGTATGGTTTGGTATGGGAAGCTTTAGCTGTGGGGTTCATGTTGGCTTTAGCCTTCTGCTTTTCCCCACTGTGGGACAAATTTTTGGCGTCGCGTGCACTTGCAATGCTTCATTGCATGAAGGTGGAATTTTGGTAGGAATATTGGTGAGCAACATGGTTACAATCAATGCTTGATAGCATTGGTCATGTGAAACTGACTCACCCATTGGGTCTTCAGCTTGGGTGGCCCAATATGATTGGTGGAAGGATTCGTGAGCTGCTTCCACTGCAAATGACTCGATGTCCTCCTGGAGCTGGGTGGGCGGGATCATAGATGCAGTCTTGGCTGCCTCCTTGTCTGCCACCACCTTGCGGGCATGTTTGGACTTCTTATGCTCCTGTGAGGACACATGTTTTACTTGAATGTAGCACCCTGGCGTGCCCCACGGGAAGGCTGCATTGGTGTCTACTTCCAGCTCATAGTGGGCGTTTGCAACACACACTGCTTCTGGGATTATTTCAGTTTGAGTAATGCCCTCCTTGGCAGGGCAGGTATGGGCCTTGTGGCTAAAAGCGTGACAGAAAGTGCAGATAGGAGGCGTGCTATCCATGGTGACCCTGAATGGGTGGGAGTCTTGCCTATTAATTTATACAAAAGTGGTGTGAGAGATTTGGGTCAAATCATCCACTATCCCCACAGATGGGGTGAGAACAGCAATCGCTTTGCCCATGCACAGATCCGCCATGAGCGTAAAGTGCTGCATCTCAAAGGATTGGATTTCCCCATATTCAGCGAGCCCAGCCTTCAGGTGGTGCTCCAGCAGGGTGCGCTTGACTGTAGTAGGTAGGAAGTCAAAAGTTACAAAACTTTGGTTTGATTTAGTCCAGTGAGTGCACTTTGTTTCGACTACCCATTGACCATCTGGGAGGTCCACTATCACTCACACTTTTGAGGCTTCATCTGCAACATTCATTTGAAACCTAGATCCAGCCAACTGCAAGGCATGGAGTGTGGTGCGACATACACTGCGTTCAGGAAATGTGTGTACACTTCCACAAAACATCCCCCAAAGCGCCATTTGTTGAATATCTGGGAAGACATGCACCCTGTGTTCCACCAACAATAGTGGTTGGGAGTGCGGCATATTGATGAACTGGTTGCAGCGTGCTTGCCAGGCCAAAATTTCTGGGGGATTGGTAAACGCCAGTTTTAGGATGATTTTATCTATGCTGCCAGATTATCTGGGGCATTTACAAAACTTGGTTGATGTGGGGCCTATACCTGTGCCCTTAACTTTACTTGCCCAACTGCTACCCAACATTGGGTGCACACTAATCTCCTCTACAAGATTATCAAACTTACCTAGACTTGAATTGAATATGTTGCAAAAGTGCTTGCAACGAGAGAGAAAAGTTTCTGGTTTCTCTTAATTTTCACAATTGAATGCCATATATTAAATATATTAATCTTTGGCATTGATCACTAATTTAATTATATTTAAACTAATATGGTAAACTTAATCAAATATCCTTGTCCTTAGTTGCTAGTAATTCTTTATTCATATTGACAAAATGGTATCATATGGCCACCTACTGGAAACCTCATCCTTAAGATGGAGATACAGCTTATCCTCAGCATAAGTCGCCAGTAAATCTCAAAACAATATATTATTTGATTATCATTGGCATCAGTTGTCATTAATTGTAACACACTTCAGCATCGAATGACAATCTGCTGGTAATTAGTGTTTGTTTATCCTTGTCCTTGAGTTACTAATAAACCCTAATAATTTATTAATATGACTTGTCAATTATCCTCATTATAAATTTCCGTTTAAAAAAATAATAACAAAGAATTGCTACTGGGATATCCCCAACACTCCCAGATCCTGTGGATTTTTTGTAATATCTTAGCCTACCCAAATGGTGATCACAAATATTTAAACTAACATTGTTAACACCAAATCTCTTTAACCGCTCAAAGTCACTTTTGAGCGATTTTGAATTTAAGTTTATTTATCCACAGCCATCTGCCCAAACCTATTCTTTGATGTCTTTGGCTCTGCCGCCTGCCATCCCAGTGTGGGGCAGCAGTGCACCCCCACCTAGCGTTTTCCGCCCTGCAGGCAAGCACGTTCAGATGGGCTCAAACAGCCCGCCCACTGCTTCCAACCGTTTTGTCCCCCCACGGGACTTAGCGCTCCACCTGGCGCGCGTCCACCCTTCTCGCCCCCATTCTCTCGCCCACCCTCGCTCTGCTATTCGCTATTGCCTCAGAGTGGACTATGGGCGTTTGTTCCCATATGCCAATAAGGCAATTATTGACCTAGCCACTACAGCCTTTGCGCCAGCTGGCTTTATAGACTTCCGCCCTTTTAAGGGCTACTTTGACGTTGGGTTCCAATCTGAGGAGGATGCTGAAGCGGCAGCACAAACTCCTCTAATTTATAAATAAACCCCCATTCCCACAACCCGTACTTGCCTCCCTTCAGACACCACGCTAGTGGTATCCTTTGCAAATCTCCCATCCCACCTTCCACCCCAGGTTTTGTATGACCAGTTGGTCGCGGGGCTCATGGCTTATGGCACCCAGGCCAACCTCATCTTTGCTATTCCATCTGGTGCAGAACGCCTTGCTGCTCCTCGTGCAACAGCCACCATCGTACCACACCACCCTACCATAGCCCAACAAATCCCACCCCGCGCTAGTGTGGCTGCAGCGCCTGATCATTTCTTTTGGGCTCGGGTCATTAATGGTAGGCATATTTGTTCCTTCTTTTTGGCCTCGACCATGCAAAAAGAGCGTGCCCTAAGGCCAAATCCGCTGCTGCAGCTTCTGAGTTCCCCTCTGGAGGTTCAGTATGGGGCGCTTTGCTGCCCCCTACCACCCTCCAATCTCGTTCAGTGGGCCCACATGGAAAATCAGCCCCACCCAAAACCTCCATCCTCACTCTCCCACCTAAATCTACGCCAGCCAATCAGAGCAATGCTTGGACCAACATTCGCACCCAAGCAGCTGCCCATTCGCCCAATCCTACCCACTCAAATTTAAACGTCACTATTCCAGTGAACCAAAATCCATGCGATTTATTGGCTGAAACTGACGAATCAGGTAATGTCCTCATTAGTAAGCATACAGGTCAACCTCTCTGCCATGGCGATTATGGTCAGGCAGAATTTTTCCTTCCCAACTTCGATGAAACCCCTACCCCTCGCCATTTTGCTCCTCTACCCAATACAGCCCCCTTCCAAAGTGACCACCAGCTCGCCTTAGCTGCAGTGGCCTCTCCTCATTGCCCAAAACTACGCACCGTGGTGGCCCAGTCAGTGGCTCAGCTCCAGCTTGGCCTGCCCACCATCTTCTTCCCCCTGACTTCCCTGAATTTCCTTGCAGTGACATCTCAAAACTATTTGATGATGCTGAAATCGCTGTTATGAATGTCGCAACGCTTGCTTCATTCACCCCCTCAGCCAAAATCACCCGCCACAGTATCTCCCTTTTCACCCAACTTCCTGAAGCCCGCAAAGAAGCTGAAGTTCTCCTCGCAGCTTTTGTTGAAACACTTTCCCATTATTATATTGATGCAGAAGTGGAAAACTCCTACTACGCTGACCTCAACCCCCACTATGCAGATGCCCCAACGCCCTGGCTCTCTGCTCTGATCCAGTACTGTAACCAACACCCCTTGATCGAGGTGGGTCTTTCTGAAAACAAACACCCCGACCCCTCCTCACCCTCTGCCATAGTGGGTTAAGCAGTTTCTGCTTCCCACCTGGTTAGTAGTTTGTTTTGCCGTTTTGAGTGTTGTTATCGGTACTGTCCATCCCCTGGTTGGCGTACCTTGAATAAATTGAACATTGTTAACACCATTGATACTAATTGATTAATTAATACACCATACCCAACTAATTGTGACCCTAATTTTTGAAAATATGTTGGAATCCATCTGGTTGATTTTCTGACAGCTATAGCTTTAAGTTTATACCAATTTATGTAGTCTACAATAGACTCAGATTTCCACATTTTCATAATGAGATAAACTTGCTCCATGTTTTGAACATATGTACACTTTTGAACTCATCAATAAAAATCTCTTTAACTTCATATCAAGTGTGATGAGCACATAGTGTTGCTTTAAGCACCTCCTACGCTTCTCTACTAATACATTTCTGAATTGTGAGATTTCTATTTGTCATTGGCTCTGTTCTTGTTATTTTATATGGATAAAGAAATTCAGGTATAGTTTCCAGGTCATTAATTTTTTTAGTCTTGAAGGATGGGCAAAGATGGTATCCTCTACAGAAATAATTTGACAGTTAAGCTGTACAATCATCGCTGGTGAGTTGTTAATGGTAGTACATTCTTTCAAAGTAGCCAATGGTCTACAGGGAGGAAGTTATAGACTTGCATATCATCGACATCCTGTTTCAAGCAATACAACAGGTCGTTAGGGATTTATTTTTTTATTTAAACGAGGTAGACCGACCAGGGGATGGACATTACCAAATATACGTAAAACTAAGGAAATAACTGACAAATATAAAATTGGGCACCCCCAGGTTACTCAAGTTACCCCTGTTGCAAGCGGGACTTCCAGGTATGGGAGGTTGGTGCACTATTCCGAGGGGGTTTCCCCTGCTATGGAACAGGTGTGAAGGAAAGGGTCTGTGTGGAGGAACCAGAGTGGGAACCAAGATTCTATGAGCGCTTTTTGCCTTGGTCTCATATATTTATAGAGCCAGGCTTGGAAGTGCTCCAGTAAGTGGACATGTAATCTGTTAATAGCCCCATAAATGGTTGGGACCGTTCCCTTGAACGCACCTAATGCAATTGTGTGGATTTTCCACAGTGCAATGGGTATTATTAGGGAACGGAGGGCAGATGGGATTGGTGACTCGATCTGGAGCGCGAAGATGCTCTTTGATATAAAGAATTCCTGTTCATTTTGGATCTTAAGCAGGCGTGCGACTTCCTGCCATATAGCTTTGGTTGGGGGGCATGTTTCTAGGCGGTGATGTAGGGATCCATCCCTCCACATACTGCACATGTTTTGTGGAAGGAGTTGGAATGGTCCGCCATCCTATAGGTCCTTCTTAGACAGCGCCAGGCGTTTGCTCTTATCCTCGGCTGTAGGAGTGGGTGGTGAGTCATTTTCCACATTGCCTTCTGTGTGGTTAAATCATAGGGAATGTCCAACATATCTAGGTATTCTATCCTAGCTATGCTTGAAGTTGTTGCGAGCATATTACTCTGGAGGTGGTTTTCTGGGTTTCTTAATTTGAATTGGGGGCTGGGTCGTCCCCTTCCCTGTATAGTACCCATGTCTCTATGGTCCATCCCATACGGTGGATAGTTCAGAGGATATGTTTGAAATGAGGGGAGTTCCATGCGGACCTGTTGCAGTAGGGTGCTTGGCAAGGTATAAAAGTAGTCTGGGTGGACTATGTGGGTTGGTTAATGTGAGCGCCTGTGCAAAGTTAGTCCTTGCTGCTCTGGACCAATGTTGTTGCGGGAGGTCTGAAGAAAGGATTTCCTTTATCCAGGTACCTAGGATGTGATTGGCGTGGCTCTCAAAATCTATTAGTCCCATGCCTCCACTTGAGCGTGGGCCAAATAGTGTTTCCATCCGTATAGGAGGGTGAGAGCAAGGCCAAAGCCAGCCCTGGATAAGCGCGCGTATTGAAGTTATAAAGGTAGGTGAGAAGGCGATTGCGTGGGCCTGATACTACAGTATTGGGAGGATGAGCGAGTTAGCAACTGTAACTCGTCCTGTTAGTCCTGGGGTTCTTCCCTTGAGGGAGGCAACGCGTTTGGATACCCGTTGTAACAGGTTGCTTTCAATTGTTTCATTAGCATATCCCCCTGATTCTAGCCAGATTCCAAGGTGTTGGACAGGAGTGGTGGTGGGAGGTGTTGCAAAGGGTAAAATGATTGGGTTTTTTCTTCGTGTGTTGGTATGAGGTTCTGATGTTGTGGCCCAATTGTTTGTGTATTTGCCTAAGAGGATGATTTCTGTCTTCCTTTTGTTGAGCGATGCATTGCTCACCTTGGAGTGTTCCTCTAGAGTATGTTCCAGCTGTCGGGCATCTTCATTGTTTGCTATACCTGCTATGCAGTCATCCGCAAAGGCCAGTAGCTTGACTGTTGGTTGTCCTTTGCAGTTATCCCCATGAGACGTGAGTCAGTTACTCAGAGGAGTGGGTCAAAGCTAAAATTGTATAGCAGTGGGCTGAGGGGATCCCCTTGTTTGAGCCCTCTGTGTGGTTTGATATTGTTTGTTAGGAATCCAGGGCCGCATACAGCCATGGTTGCAGATTCTGTTAGGAGCATCGCCCATTTTATGAATCTTGGTGGGAGATTGAAGGCACTTAGACATTCTTTTAGGTATGTCCAGCTAACACGGTCATACGCCTTTTCCTGATCCAGGAAGACCAGGGCACCAGTTGCTTTGGATTGGCAAATGTTTGCAACAGGGTGAATGTTGTTCCAGATTGAACGCCCTGGTATAAACCCAAACTGGTTGGTGATAGGACGTCAGATGCAATTGCGCCTAATCTAGCTGCTAAAATTTTTGTTAGAATTTTTGTGTCAGTGTTGGAGAGTGCAATTAGGCGCCAGTTGGCCAGGTCCAACTTGTCACCCTTTTTATAAAAGGTTATAACATAGGATTCATGGCCTTCTGGTAATAGGCGTGTTTCCAACAAGCTCTGGTTCATAGACGCCAATAGGAGGGGGCGATTTGTCGAAGGTATTTTTTGTAAAATTTGTAGGGTATCCCATCAGGCCCTGGGCATTTCAAATGTGGTGCACCGCGAATTGTCTCCCAAAGCTTCTCCCATGTAATTAGAAATATTAAATTGTAATTCGGTGGTGTACTTTGTATCTCAGCAGTTTGTATAAATTCTTTAATTTTTTGTGAATCTGTTGGTGTTTCACGATATAATTTGGCGTAGTAGTGGTGACTTCCGCCTTGACCTCCTCATTGACAGTTGCCACAGTACTGTTGGTCTTGTGGACCTGTGTGCATGTGGGCTGGTTTCCGCGGGAGTGAAATTGGTGGAAAAAGTATGTCAAACAGATTTCATCTTGCTTTATGAACTTACCTTTGTTTGATACTTTGATTCTGTGTTGGTATTCTAAGATGAGATTGTTAAGTTGGGAAGAAATTTTTGCCCATTTGCATCCCCAGTTGGGGCTATAGCCAGATCTCAGAGTATTTATTTCCAGGTGGTCTAGTTCCTCCAAGGTACGCTTGATTGTGGCTGTGTCCGCGGTGTACTTGCGTGATGCAATATGTCAGGTTTTGTTGATTAAATACTTTTTGAAATTTTCCCATGTTCCAATGGGATCTGAAGTGAATGGGGTTGTGGATTCTGGGTTTTTAGCCTTGTTTTTAACCCAGTCGGATATCTCAGGCAATTTTATATTTTTCTGGGTGAAGCTTTCTCCAAAGCGACACCTGTGTGTGGGATTGGGTTGGCGCTAACTGCACCATAACTAATCGGTGGTCAGAAAAATTGATTTTTTTGTTATAAAATTGGAGATTCTTGAGCGGTGGGATTGCGGGATGAGGATGTGGTCAATGTGACTCATTGATATAAACGCTCTCTTGCGTATGTTGGGCCGCGTCATGTGGGGAAGGAGTGATGAATTAGGGGGAAGAGCATCCTGTAAGCCAAGAAATGCCTTCATTGTGCAGAATTCAATGTGTCCAGGTGGGTATCCCCTGGGATTAGTTATCAATCTGTATCAGGGTTATCCCAGCAGTTGAAATCGCCTAACATAATGGTATCTGGTGGGAGGGTGAAAGTAGGAATGTTTTCAAAAGATTGTTTTCTCTCAGTTGCAGTGCACGGTGCATAGACACATGCTATCAAAATTATTTCCTCTTGGCATGTGATTGTTGCTACCAGGACTCGACCATTCAAGTGTGATGATGAATTTGTAATTTATAATTTTTTGTTGTCTTGGATGATCACCCCACAGTGAGACATCCATACTGAATGTGATGGTGCGACCCTGCCTGACCAGGATTCTTCTTCCCCTTGTAGACGGTGGGTTTCTTGGATGGCCAAGATGTCTACAAGAGGTTTTCGCAGGAATTCCAGCTTTTTGGGTTGGGATGTATGAGCCCTGGCTCCTGCGATGTTTAGTGTCCCTATTGACACTGAGGTGCCTGCGGCGCCTCAGGAGCGGTTGGGAGGGCCCTCTGGCCCTATCCCACCATGGCTCATTTTGGCCATGTTCCACGTCTGTACTCCAACTCTTTCACTGCCATTGTTGATTCCCTTGATCTGACCCAATGATTCAATGAAATTGCAGTTTTTTGCATTTGCGTCAACTTTTCCTGCACAGGTCTCATGTTGATTTGATGCGGATTTTTGATTGGATTTTATATTTTTGAGGTTCAACTTTGGTAAATTGTGCACCGCATTTTCACTCAAATTGCAGTAGCATTGTTTCTCAATATGTGCATGACTGATGTCGCTTTGTGACTCAGTCAGGTTACTGTGAAAATTTTTTGACCTGGGTATATTGTTCTGATTGATTGGTTCAGTGAATATCCGAAACATTCTATTGAATTTGTCCGGGGTTAATGGTGGACTCTGCATGTGCTGCCGCTTTGGCTGCTGCTCGCTTGTAGGCTTTTTGTGACACTTTACATTGTTTGCTTGTAACTGGGTCAACGATGGAGTATAGTTCATCTTCACCCCAGTGGAATGGGTGGTGGCCATCAGTCATTTTGGCGAAGTTTTCATTATCTTTGTCCATTGCTTCCTCACAATAGCCATTTTCCATTAAGCCCTCTTTCACAGGGCATGCGTGTTCCTTGTGGCCCAGTGAGCCACAGTGGTTGCAAATGGGCGGTGCGCGTTCCGGTGTAACTCAGAATGCAGCTGATTGGCCCCCATCTTCAAAGTGAAATTCTGTTGTGCGGGGGAGTCTGAATAAGTCCTCTTCCACTTCTGAGAAGGGATTGATTATGGCGATAGCTTTGCCTGTGCACAGGTTGGGCATCAGGCGAAATCGCTGTAATTTGAGTTGCTGAATTTCTCCGTAGGCTACAAGACCTTTGCGGAGCTCCTCCTCAATTACCTTACAAGGAAGGCTGGTGGGGAGCGAGTCAAAAGAGATGAACAAAGTTTTCATTTTGTTCCATCTGGTGCATGCGGTGTGCACAATTTTTTGCCCTCGTGGAGGGCAATTTCCACACAGACTTTTGCTGCAGCATCAGCTTCATCAGCTGTTTTGAAACCAATATTGATCCAGCCGCGGCCCATGTTGTTGGTGGCTACATACACCGCGTGAGGGAAAAGTGAGGGCTGTGCCTCACATGTTTTCTCCCACAGGGTGGTGACTCATCCCCAAGAAAGAGTCTGATCCCATGTTCCACCTTTGATAAGAGTTGGTTGAACTGAATATACATATATTGCGCGTGCTTTACAGTGAATACCCTAAACCCAGACGGTGTCTGAGTTTGCGATTTCTTTGAGGATTGGGTTCCTGGTCCCCCTCCAGGGCGTTTCTTGCCCTTAGTTGCACCATTAAGTGCACCGCTCGCTGCGACGCTCACCCATGTTGTATCATTTTTTTTGATAAAGTCGCCCATCTTTCCTGTGTGTAATTATCCAAATTTGCTGTTTGAGTAATATTGTAGTAAAGAAAAGTGATTGTTATGAGAAAGAAAAGCCGTCGTTGTGGATTTCTAGTGATGTAAATAGTGTTTTGTGAACTTTTTATGGTTCCATTGTTTTCATTCTCTATGATTTCTACTTTCTATTTTAACTGAGTCAAGGCCAGAAAACTAATCTTTCCTAGATCTGGTAATCTGACTCTTTCTAGCTCACTTGTCATATGAGCTATTTACTTCTTCATCCATATAACAAGTTGTACATACTTTCCAGATCTCTATATTCTGGGTTTTCTTCTACACAGTACACTTCTATGGTATCTTTATAAGTATCTTCTCAATAACTTGGTGGTGACCCCTGTAGTGAGAACCAGTTATAATAAAAGTAGCCCAATTGCTCATTTGGAGCTGATTGAAAAGTTGAGCCAATTGAATTAAGTTATTTATTTGATCATATGGTTCGTTGATATGCAATTTGGATAGTCTAATTTTTGGAATGTAAGACTTTTACACATGGGTACAAGTATGTCCAACTATGTTGAAGCCCTAAATAAAAACATAATGTCTGCTGTTCCTAAGCACCCAGGAGCTCCTGTTAACTCTGCAGACATTAATAATGCTAAGTCTAAATCTTTGACAGTAATATTTATATTTGGTGTTATAAGCACCAAAAAATCAACAAAAAAAGCAGAATCTCAAAAAGGAGTTATTTTTAATTTAAATATAAGACTTATGTATAGCAATATGGAAATTAGGGTTCTCAAAGTAAGTCTTGATGTATATCAAATTTTTCTACTCATAGGGAGATTTTGTATTTGTATCTTAGTTCAGGGTCAGAAAAGTCCAATTTCATGATTCTCTCCGATCTTCCATATTTCTTTTGCAGATGATACTTCTCTGCTCATGCTTGTTATAATTGTGGCTGCTGTTCTGAGACTATCATTGGCTTCTGTTGATACTGTGTGTCATGTGGCTCTTATATCTACATGGGTATCTTGGTTGTGTCATTTGATTGATGTTTTAATATTAGTTTACTTCTTAATTTATAATATACGTTATCACTTGAAGTTTTAAAAATTAAAAACTCTATTTAAAATAGGTTTTTAATTTGTGCTTCATTGGCAGTAGAGAAAAGATACATAAAGGGGTGTTTTGAGGACATCATTTGTGACGTCATGCTTATACTCTTTTTGCTCAGTATATATACTGTTGTGTCCTCTGACGTCATGTGCTTTTATCAAATTATTATGGCGGTGTGGTGGTATATATAAGCCTCTGTCATCTAGAATTTTAGTACAATCAAAGCCTATAAAAGGTGCTTTGAAATTCTTTAAAGTATTTTAATTGCAGGTCAAGCAAGGCGAGACTCAATTATTATTTGGGTAACTATATTATTAGTATTGTGCTTTTCTTTCTTGTAACAATCACTTTTCTTTACTACAATATTACTCAAACAGCAAATTTGGATAATTACACACAGGAAAGATGGGCGACTTTATCAAAAAAAATGATACAACATGGGTGAGCGTCGCAGCGAGCGGTGCACTTAATGGTGCAACTAAGGGCAAGAAACGCCCTGGAGGGGACCAGGAACCCAATCCTCAAAGAAATCGCAAACTCAGACACCGTCTGGGTTTAGGGTATTCACTGTAAAGCACGCGCAATATATGTATATTCAGTTCAACCAACTCTTATCAAAGGTGGAACATGGGATCAGACTCTTTCTTGGGGATGAGTCACCACCCTGTGGGAGAAAACATGTGAGGCACAGCCCTCACTTTTCCCTCACGCGGTGTATGTAGCCACCAACAACATGGGCCGCGGCTGGATCAATATTGGTTTCAAAACAGCTGATGAAGCTGATGCTGCAGCAAAAGTCTGTGTGGAAATTGCCCTCCACGAGGGCAAAAAATTGTGCACACCGCATGCACCAGATGGAACAAAATGAAAACTTTGTTCATCTCTTTTGACTCGCTCCCCACCAGCCTTCCTTGTAAGGTAATTGAGGAGGAGCTCCGCAAAGGTCTTGTAGCCTACGGAGAAATTCAGCAACTCAAATTACAGCGATTTCGCCTGATGCCCAACCTGTGCACAGGCAAAGCTATCGCCATAATCAATCCCTTCTCAGAAGTGGAAGAGGACTTATTCAGACTCCCCCGCACAACAGAATTTCACTTTGAAGATGGGGGCCAATCAGCTGCATTCTGAGTTACACCGGAACGCGCACCGCCCATTTGCAACCACTGTGGCTCACTGGGCCACAAGGAACACGCATGCCCTGTGAAAGAGGGCTTAATGGAAAATGGCTATTGTGAGGAAGCAATGGACAAAGATAATGAAAACTTCGCCAAAATGACTGATGGCCACCACCCATTCCACTGGGGTGAAGATGAACTATACTCCATCGTTGACCCAGTTACAAGCAAACAATGTAAAGTGTCACAAAAAGCCTACAAGCGAGCAGCAGCCAAAGCGGCAGCACATGCAGAGTCCACCATTAACCCCGGACAAATTCAATAGAATATTTCGGATATTCACTGAACCAATCAATCAGAACAATATACCCAGGTCAAAAAATTTTCACAGTAACCTGACTGAGTCACAAAGCGACATCAGTCATGCACATATTGAGAAACAATGCTACTGCAATTTGAGTGAAAATGCGGTGCACAATTTACCAAAGTTGAACCTCAAAAATATAAAATCCAATCAAAAATCCGCATCAAATCAACATGAGACCTGTGCAGGAAAAGTTGACGCAAATGCAAAAAACTGCAATTTCATTGAATCATTGGGTCAGATCAAGGGAATCAACAATGGCAGTGAAAGAGTTGGAGTACAGACGTGGAACATGGCCAAAATGAGCCATGGTGGGATAGGGCCAGAGGGCCCTCCCAACCGCTCCTGAGGCGCCGCAGGCACCTCAGTGTCAATAGGGACACTAAACATCGCAGGAGCCAGGGCTCATACATCCCAACCCAAAAAGCTGGAATTCCTGCGAAAACCTCTTGTAGACATCTTGGCCATCCAAGAAACCCACCGTCTACAAGGGGAAGAAGAATCCTGGTCAGGCAGGGTCGCACCATCACATTCAGTATGGATGTCTCACTGTGGGGTGATCATCCAAGACAACAAAAAATTATAAATTACAAATTCATCATCACACTTGAATGGTCGAGTCCTGGTAGCAACAATCACATGCCAAGAGGAAATAATTTTGATAGCATGTGTCTATGCACCGTGCACTGCAACTGAGAGAAAACAATCTTTTGAAAACATTCCTACTTTCACCCTCCCACCAGATACCATTATGTTAGGCGATTTCAACTGCTGGGATAACCCTGATACAGATTGATAACTAATCCCAGGGGATACCCACCTGGACACATTGAATTCTGCACAATGAAGGCATTTCTTGGCTTACAGGATGCTCTTCCCCCTAATTCATCACTCCTTCCCCACATGACGTGGCCCAACATACGCAAGAGAGCGTTTATATCAATGAGTCACATTGACCACATCCTCATCCCGCAATCCCACCGCTCAAGAATCTCCAATTTTATAACAAAAAAATCAATTTTTCTGACCACCGATTAGTTATGGTGCAGTTAGCGCCAACCTAATCCCACACACAGGTGTCGCTTTGGAGAAAGCTTCACCCAGAAAAATATAAAATTGCCTGAGATATCCGACTGGGTTAAAAACAAGGCTAAAACCCAGAATCCACAACCCCATTCACTTCAGATCCCATTGGAACATGGGAAAATTTCAAAAAGTATTTAATCAACAAAACCTGACATATTGCATCACGCAAGTACACCGCGGACACAGCCACAATCAAGCGTACCTTGGAGGAACTAGACCACCTGGAAATAAATACTCTGAGATCTGGCTATAGCCCCAACTGGGGATGCAAATGGGCAAAAATTTCTTCCCAACTTAACAATCTCATCTTAGAATACCAACACAGAATCAAAGTATCAAACAAAGGTAAGTTCATAAAGCAAGATGAAATCTGTTTGACATACTTTTTCCACCAATTTCACTCCCGCGGAAACCAGCCCACATGCACACAGGTCCACAAGACCAACAGTACTGTGGCAACTGTCAATGAGGAGGTCAAGGCGGAAGTCACCACTACTACGCCAAATTATATCGTGAAACACCAACAGATTCACAAAAAATTAAAGAATTTATACAAACTGCTGAGATACAAAGTACACCACCGAATTACAATTTAATATTTCTAATTACATGGGAGAAGCTTTGGGAGACAATTCGCGGTGCACCACATTTGAAATGCCCAGGGCCTGATGGGATACCCTACAAATTTTACAAAAAATACCTTCGACAAATCGCCCCCCTCCTATTGGCGTCTATGAACCAGAGCTTGTTGGAAACACGCCTATTACCAGAAGGCCATGAATCCTATGTTATAACCTTTTATAAAAAGGGTGACAAGTTGGACCTGGCCAACTGGCGCCTAATTGCACTCTCCAACACTGACACAAAAATTCTAACAAAAATTTTAGCAGCTAGATTAGGCGCAATTGCATCTGACGTCCTATCACCAACCAGTTTGGGTTTATACCAGGGCGTTCAATCTGGAACAACATTCACCCTGTTGCAAACATTTGCCAATCCAAAGCAACTGGTGCCCTGGTCTTCCTGGATCAGGAAAAGGCGTATGACCGTGTTAGCTGGACATACCTAAAAGAATGTCTAAGTGCCTTCAATCTCCCACCAAGATTCATAAAATGGGCGATGCTCCTAACAGAATCTGCAACCATGGCTGTATGCGGCCCTGGATTCCTAACAAACAATATCAAACCACACAGAGGGCTCAAACAAGGGGATCCCCTCAGCCCACTGCTATACAATTTCAGCTTTGACCCACTCCTCTGAGTAACTGACTCACGTCTCATGGGGGTAACCGCAAAGGACAACCAACAGTCAAGCTACTGGCCTTTGCGGATGACTGCATAGCAGGTATAGCAAACAATGAAGATGCCCGACAGCTGGAACATACTCTAGAGGAACACTCCAAGGTGAGCAATGCATCGCTCAACAAAAGGAAGACAGAAATCATCCTCTTAGGCAAATACACAAACAATTGGGCCACAACATCAGAACCTCATACCAACACACGAAGAAAAAACCCAATCATTTTACCCTTTGCAACACCTCCCACCACCACTCCTGTCCAACACCTTGGAATCTGGCTAGAATCAGGGGGATATGCTAATAAAAATAATTGAAAGCAACCTGTTACAACGGGTATCCAAACGCGTTGCCTCCCTCAAGGGAAGAACCCCAGGACTAACAGGACGAGTTACAGTTGCTAACTCGCTCATCCTCCCAATACTGTAGTATCAGGCCCACGCAATCGCCTTCTCACCTACCTTTATAACTTAATACGCGCGCTTATCCAGGGCTGGCTTTGGCCTTGCTCTCACCCTCCTATACGGATGGAAACACTATTTGGCCCACGCTCAAGCGGAGGCATGGGACTAATAGATTTTGAGAGCCACGCCAATCACATCCTAGGTACCTGGATAAAGGAAATCCTTGCTTCAGACCTCCCGCAACAACATTGGTCCAGAGCAGCAAGGACTAACTTTGCACAGGCGCTCACATTAACCAACCCACATAGTCCACCCAGACTACTTTCATACCTTGTCAAGCACCCTACTGCAACAGGTCCGCATGGAACCTCCCCTCATTTCAAACATATCCTCTGAACTATCCACCGTATGGGATGGACCATAGAGACATGGGTACTATACAGGGAAGGGGACGACCCAGCCCCCAATTCAAATTAAGAAACCCAGAAAACCACCCCCAGAGTAATATGCTCGCAACAACTCCAAGCATAGCTAGGATAGAATACCTAGATATGTTGGACATTCCCTATGATTTAACCACACAGAAGGCAATGTGGAAAATGACTCACCACCCACTCCTACAGCCGAGGATAAGAGCAAACGCCTGGCGCTGTCTAAGAAGGACCTATAGGATGGCGGACCATTCCAACTCCTTCCACAAAACATGTGCAGTATGTGGAGGGATGGATCCCTACATCACCGCCTAGAAACATGCCCCCCAACCAAAGCTATATGGCAGGAAGTCGCACGCCTGCTTAAGATCCAAAATGAACAGGAATTCTTTATATCAAAGAGCATCTTCGCGCTCCAGATCGAGTCACCAATCCCATCTGCCCTCCGTTCCCTAATAATACCCATTGCACTGTGGAAAATCCACACAATTGCATTAGGTGCGTTCAAGGGAACGGTCCCAACCATTTATGGGGCTATTAACAGATTACATGTCCACTTACTGGAGCACTTCCAAGCCTGGCTCTATAAATATATGAGACCAAGGCAAAAAGCGCTCATAGAATCTTGGTTCCCATGGTTCCTCCACACATGGTTCCTCCACACAGACCCTTTCCTTCACACCTGTTCCATAGCAGGGGAAACCCCCTCGGAATAGTGCACCAACCTCCCATACCTGGAAGTCCCGCTTGCAACAGGGGTAACTTGAGTACCCTGGGGGTGCCCAATTTTATATTTGTCAGTTATTTCCTTAGTTTTATGTATATTCGGTAATGTCCGTCCCCTGGTCGGCTCACCTCAGTTTAATAAAATAATATTAGTATTGTGTTTAGTATTGATCAAATTGGGGTTTTTAGATGGGTTTTTCCATAGAAAAGGACTACACTTTAGTTAAAAAACATAATAAAATGCATGCTAATGTTGCAGATCTAATCAATGGCCAATCCTCTACAATTTATGAGGTCGCCCACAGCTTGTGGAAACTCTCTTCATTTAACTGGGTTACAATTTGATTATTTTAGCCATGTACTTTTTAGATACGCACCCTTGATTTTATATGAATGCATTATAATAAAGAGAAAGTGCCATTGGGCGCTCCAGGTGTATTGAGCGGAAAATGCACACTACTGCACATGTTACAGTTCATCCTTGAAAATTCTTAAATATCCTCAATTGCATGATCACATTCCCTGACAAGGTGTATTCCACTGAATATTTTATAATAACGAGCACAATACTTAATTTCCTATAGTTCTGGGTATAGTAGATCTAACTCCAGGAAAAATGACTTTTACTATATTTAAAAATAAGCTTTTCTTTCCCATAAGCATCACTTTTGTTTACAGGTAATTAAATTGATTCAATTAATTACCACCTTGTCTTTATTTGTTCCGTCCAATCAGGGGATGACAAAGAGACTGAATCCACTGAATTCACATACCTATGCAGCTGCGATGAAGAGGAACAGCATGGGCCAGAAGGTCCAGCTGCTCAACTTTAACCTTAGTGCAAAAAAGGGACCGTATGTCTCAAATAGTGACTATTTCAAGATGGTCTAAGATTTTCACCAAAATGGCAACATCAGCCACGCATTTCCCAAATCCTCTTGTGACTTTGATGTTCATTAACTTTTGCGTTGAGGAACCTCTACGTTACAAAGCAGTATGTCAGGCTATCCCTGTATGCTTACCAGAAGCTATAAGCTTGACTGTGAAACTCACAATGGGAACCTTAGATCTTGGCTTCGCTACTGTTGAGGCCGTGGATGCAGCCATAGCTGCCCCATTTTTAGTCACCTACATTAAGCTGAGAGAAGGCAAGGAGCCTGAACAAATTAAAGACTATATCATAAATATACGCACCCATTTTTGGGATGATGAAAACTTGCTTGTAGTACTAGAAGGACTCCCAACCACTGAAAAGTGGGACTACCTGGAGACAGTGCTAACAAGCGGCCTAAGCGCATATGGAGAACTAGTCTATTTTAATATGGAGAAAAACCGCCTCCTGCCCCACCTGGATACAATCAAGTCTATAGCAATATTACGCCCAAGCATGGATGCTGATGGTGACATCAATACAATACTACGCAAAGCGTACATCTTGGACACAAAGGGAAATCAGTCTTGCCCTTTCTCAGTCCTCCCCAGAAAAGAGCCCGCCCATAAGCACGAGCTGTAACAAATTAGGGCATAAAACAATGCCTGTCCGGCTACATGGGAGGGAAGAAAGTTTATTGGAATGAAGAAATTCTGAAGGATATAGATCAGGGTAACGCATTAACAGACCACCTCCAAGGATCACAGGCTAACTATGAGGTGGTCCAACCAGTATCTCAGAGCAACGTAAAGAAGCGAAGATGGCCATAAAGGCGGCGGAGAAAGCCAAGCAGAAGAGGAAGGAGGAGGAGAATGAAGCAGCAGCTCATGAGGAAGCAGCCAAGCGCAACATTGAGCAACAACACGAGCACCTCTCTAGTATGACCGCCCCAAGCATCCCAGCAGCCGCAGGATTATGACAATGGGTTTTCCAATCAGAAATGGATGACGCACAAATCCTACCTGTACACAATGGAGCCCAACCCATTCAAGTACCAGTCAGCAAACCCATTTCAGAAAGCCAACTGTTTCTCAACCCTCAACGGGATGGGAAACAACAGTGCTCACTGTATGGAGAGCCCAAATTGGAACTCTGGCCACCATATTGGCAATCAAATACACCACCAGCCCAAACCATTTATGAGAGTCCTATAACTAGGTCCTGACACAAGCAAGCCACCGCAGCTGCACAGGGTCAATCTTGCTCCATGCAGTCATACCAGGCGTGCTGGGATCGCTAAAGATTGGGACTCTCAACATAGCAGGACTCTCATTTAATAAGTCCCTGGATAAAAAACGAGGGCTACTGCTAAACCCACTTGTGGATGTGCTTGCATTGCAGGAGATCAAGTGCACCACTGGAAAGGAGGAAGAGTAGTCCAGGCTCTTTCTCCCTTCACGAACATTCTGGACCAGCTTTTGCGTATTTGTAATCAAAGCAACAGCTACCATAAAAATCACCAATTAATACTCTAATTTGGAAGGAAGGGTTCTAGTTCTGGCCTTCAAATGGGGGAGCCAATCATATCAGGCCGCATCAGTATATGTCCCTATTGAATGGACAAAAGGGAAGAGTTTTTAAACAAACTAATTGACTTGAACCTTACAGAAAAAACGATTTACCTTGGGGACTTCGATTGCTGGCTGGACGGAAATTGTGACAGATGGCCAAATGTCGCAAACCCACCAATAGGATCGAACCAATTACAGCAATTAATGACATCAAAAGGTCTTCTAGATGCCAAACCACTCTCAGAATCATACTTTTCAAATCTGACGCGGCCAAATATTGTAGGTAATCAACTAATCAGCGCCTTAAATGGGTTGGATACTCATAACCGTGTCATTGGGATCACAAGTTGAAGATTTTGCAACAATCAAACTACATCTATCAGACCACATAATGGTGAAAATTAGTATCCAATTAAAGAAAGAACCATTCAAGAACTAACGTTGGAAAAGGATGCTGCCAAAGAACGTAATCTGGTCTAGGTAGAAGATCAGACAAAAAGAAATGTAGATGAACTAGCCAAATGCACTGCCTCTGATACCTTGTAGCAGCAGTGGCAAAGGTTAAAAAAGGAAATTCTATCCGCCCCAGCCCACGCAGCATTCCGTCTCACAAGGAAGGAAATAGCAGAACTTTCCAAAGCTCAGAGAACATTAAAACATCTGGAAAGATACCCGCCCCATAGCGGCTACTCACCACAGTGGGCTAGAGATTGGGTGAAACAGACACTAATTGTTAAGAAACACAAACACCTCCAAATGCACATGGAGGACCTCCAAGCAGGTGCCAGATGGGGTGTTCAGGGGGACCAACCATCCAAGTTTTTCTATCAAACTTACAAAATGAGGTCAAAAAATGCCAGTCTCACTGAACTACAAACATGCGAAGGCCAAATCACTAGCAACCCAGAAGAGGTAGCATCCATCACCCACTCCTACTACTCAGAACTGTTTAAGCAGCCCCAACAGAAAAAGCTGCTAAGAACTACTTCATCAATGCTTTCCCCAACCACGCCAAGCTTTTAGCCAACCTTGATCCCATAACAGAGGATGAGCTAGCACAGGTTCTACGGAGGTTCCCTACCAACAAGTCACCAGAACCAGATGGCATCCCCGATGAGTATTATAACGCACACTATGAAGTATTAAAGAAGCCCATGCTTTCTCTCTTTAATTCAAGTCTACAAGAGGGGAGGGTGATCCCAGGAGGCTCAGAAACCTATACCATAGTGCTACACAAAAATGGGGACTGTACCAACCTGAACAACAGGCACCCAATATCTCTAATCAACGCGAATATTAAGATAATGGGAAAGATAATGGCTAAGCGTCTCTCAAAAAAAGCGAAGGAGTGCATTGCCCCACAATAGTATGGTTTCACCCCAGGGAAAAGCATTTGGGACAACATCCTTCAAGTAACAAACACACTGGGAGGAGCATACAAGGGCACACTCTGCTTTCTAGACTAAGCTAAGGCATTTGACAGAGTTGACTGGGAATACTTGGCGGCAATATTTCACAACCAGGGCTTACCCAAACCCTTTATCTCATGGATAGCAAACCATCAGATGTCATCCACCTTCTCAGTTCTAGGGTCTGCATTTATTTCACCTCCTGTCACACCAGAAAGAGGCCTCCGTCAAGGGGATCCACTTAGCCATATCTTGTACAACCTCACAATTGACCCTCTCCTACGGGCGATGGAGAAATAGTTATCTGGCATTGAGTGCAAGGGGCAAAAACCACTTATCTTTTTGGCTTCTCAGATGACTGTGTGGTAGGGGTCTCCTCTAAGGCAGATTCCAAAAAGGTATAGGAGATAATCAGCCTATATGAAAAAGCCTCCCAAGCCAAACTCAACAAAACCAAATCAGAAGCCTTGATGCTATCAGATGTTAAGCGCCCAGGCCCTAAAAACAAGATGGCAAAAAAAGTCGCAAACACAAGCAAAGTGAAGAAGTGTAAAAATCCTGCTTTATCCAACCACCCTTTCAGATGCCTTGCCCAAAGGAACCCATCAAACAACTAGATATCCCCATCATAAGTGCTTGTATAACTACTCAAGAGGTGGAAGAGAAGCTACTTCAGTATATCTAAAGGAAAGTGGCAAGGTGGAAGTTCAGTAAGACATCTCTGGCTGGAAAAGGTTGCCTTGCCAAAACTGTGCTCTTTGCAAAATTTTATACCCCGCACATGATATCGCCTTTAGCAATATTTTAAAAAAAGGCACATTAAATCTACAACCTTGGTTCTGGGGCTCATGCTCCCCCAGCCAGGATCACCACACTAAGGGGGCCAACTTCTGAAGGCGGGATGGGGCTAATAGACCCTGAACGCAACACCATGAACATATTCATGAAATGGATCAGTGCTGCTACCTCACAAGAAGGGAATTCACCTCCATGGGCATCAGCAGCAAGTACCCAAATAGCCAGAAACCTAGCTCTCAGGAACCCAGGATCCCCAACCACACTATTCAGTTACCTAGGTTCATGCCCAGGGTAAGTAGGGCCTTGGTACGCGACACCTGAGGCCAAGGTGATGCTCCGTTATTATAAAATATTAAAAATAAATAAAGAAATAATTTTGAACCTTATAAAATGCGCCATGGCGAAAATGGAAAATTATAAAACTTGATTGGCACCCAGCGCCACCAGCCAATGCATTTCTGAGGGCCTAAGCATCCAGCCAATCTCAGTGCTGATTTCTGGGGTATAATTTATACTCCTGAGCTCCATAATACCACTTGGAGAATATGGTGCGAGCCTCTGCTCCACCCCAAAATTACAAACCTGCATTGGAGAGTTGCTAAACGACTTTTTCAGACAGGGGAGCGCTTAAACGCCATGCGCAGGCAGGGCACAGTGTGTAGCAAAGAGGATTTGCTGCACTACAAGTATGTTTCATGTAAAACAGCAGTAAGAGTCTGGGAAGAAGAGGTGCACTTAGCACAGCTACAATCCACAAATCCCAACCACATAGCCGGTGACTGGCTCTTCCAGGCTGTGTCAAGGCATCAAGACCTTGATCGCAACAATATATTTTTCATTTTAGTATTATGGGCGATCCATAGTAATTGGATTACCACCACTGCAACCCCACAATAGTCTTACCCAGCTAGGGCCATCAATAACTTTAGCTTTAGCCTAAACAAAAACTTTGGCTAATGGCCGTTTGGGGATGCCATCCTACCAAAACAGCGTGCACAAGTAATGTCTTGGGCAATTTCACACATGTTTGAAATTTCCATGATGCAACGAACTTTTTTATGGAAAGCCCATTTACTTAAGGCAACTGAGGTCTCCCCTGACAGCAATCCACAGCAAGGCGCGATGCCAAGGTTGTGTGAATAGCATCAAACCACTCCGTTTACAACAAGCCTTAAAATATTCCCATTTACTTGCCTATCCATTCCTTGAGTGCATCATCTCATTTTGTGACTTCCAAATATAAAATTAAGAATTTAAATAATATTTAAAATAGGTAATAAGAAGTATTTATCCAGTAAAAGGTTGATCTATCCAAAGTACCTGGGTATAATCTGATTATAATAAGTGATAGGTGCATACCACGTGTGAATGAGAAAGTATATTAAGGAATGTAAGAGGGGATGGCATTGTCCAGGTTTATATTTGGAATAGATCAGTATCATCATCCAAGGCTGGACGAGATCAAAAATGGTAACACAGTTAAATATTTTCATTATTTTCCATTTTAAAGTAAACAAATAGTAAGGCATAATAGTTGGAATAAGGTTAAAATGGGCGAATAAGAGGGATCAATATTGAATACAACCTCATATTAATACAAGATGATAATAAGTCAGTTAGGACATACTCCCCTATCTCTTAAGCCAGTGGAGCACTAATGGGGGTGATTTAGTCAGAATTTGTTTGGTAGTGAATTTGGAGTTAGTAAAAGGAATTATTCAGTTCTTTAAAATGTTGTATTAATAATGACTCTGAGCCTTAGGACCATTAAAGGATCCAATTAATATAAAAAATAAACGTAAATAAGTACTTTGGAACCCTAAATTTAAGGCTTCACCCAAACTAGAGCAAGTCATAACAGAGCACTCGTGCCTCAACTGGGGGTGACAATAAATTCGCCAGCGTTGGTTGGCCTTGGTGAAGACCAAAAATTCAGAGATGGGATGGGCATGACAAATTAAGCTAGTTGGGATGAATGTCAGCCTTAAGAGCATAGGTTTTGTCATAGTTACAATTTGTGTAGGCCGTTGGTGGTTTAATTATTGCTTTTAGTCCTTGATCAAAAAGGCGGTGTATTTATCCATACTAATGATCCATTATTGCCAGAGAAGGGCGTGCGTGAGAAGTTGACACTGTCCCTGGATAAAGTTCCAGTCATTCTAAGTCATAGGCTGGTCTAGACCAAAGGCAGTATGGGTGCAATTAATGATGAAATGCATGCAGCACAGGGCGTGCCATAAACATTAGTCATTGTGGCCATCCTGAGTAATGATGGTGAGGTGGTAGCAGAGATTGTTAAACTATGTGTTAGATGTACATGAGGTGGCGCAGGGGTTGGTCTGGTTCAGATCACTTCAGCAGGTCGCCATGATGTCCCAGAGGTTAGCGCACACCACCAAAAGCAGCTTGGTACCAATGGAGCTATCATGGCCAAGAACATATAATAGGGGTTTCGGGATTCAAGATTAAAAAAAATCAAACTCCCCACTTCAAAGTTGAGCTGCAGTGTATTGACTCTCAAGCCTATTCAAATGGAGATGACTTCAGGAATTTTATCCCCACTTCCTGAGTCATGTGAGGCGGAGTTTCTAACGATCTAGTCATGGGGCGGCGAAATACAATGAGGGTGCCAAACATGCGGTCAATCCATAAGGCCATGAAAGATCCTATATGGATGAGGCCATAAAGATCATTGAGGCACCATGTCCCTACGCATCCTATAAATATTGACATATTTTTATCTTATAAAATATTTGGTATTCTACCCATTCCTCCGTTTCTTTTAACCATTTTTGCGAATTTTCAGCTTTGAGCCCATCTTCTGACCTCAGCAACAGTCTAAAATACTTTAATGCTGATAAACGTGGTGCTCACTACAGGGGGCTCTGAGCTGTCCTACTGAAAAAGTCTATCAAAAACAATGGAGAATACTTGCAGCCTTGAAGATCATTCTGCTGGTCAGTTGAGAAGCATTGCTCAATGAGTTAGTACCTCTCAATACAAAGTACCACCCTTGAGCCTGAGAGGTTAGAATTCCAGGCCACATTCCAGTTCTCCCTGCCCTGTATTGATGGAAGTCAGTACAAACTTCATTATGAGAATCAGAACGATGTCGTCCAACATTTAATAAAAGGCATCTACTCTGTGGGTGCTCGCTCAAGCCGCACTCATGCCTCTTCCATTCTCTCTATAATGTGGGACCTCTAAGCCTCAGCACAGCTGCCAGCAGGAGAACTTGCCCTGGGTTCCGAACACTACCTTTGCAACTTTGTTCACCCAGCTATTCATCACCTACTCCAAATAGTTGGGTTGCACCATCAAGAATTCTCCCGTCAACTGGGGCTCACCCAGGCCTTACACTCTCACATCCTCAATTTCTACAACGCAGCCTCTTCCTTTGTCCATGACAACCTCAAAGGCCATTATTGATAATTGACAGTTGATCAATGAGGTCTGAGATCAAATGTGGTGTTAGATAGCGGGATCTCTGGCCATAATTGAGGACCAGCTGCGTCAGAACGTCCAACTTCTTATAGAAACTTGGAATCAGCACCTCCTCCAAATCGGGAATCTGGTATGAGCCCTGCAACAACACTATCAGGAGCTGGCCCCTTGAGGCTACTCCTCCAGGAGTGAAGGTCCTGAAGGGCCTAGGGGGCCTGAAGGCCCCAAAGGACGTGAGGAACCTGAAGGACCAGAGGGCCCCAGGTCCCTCAGCACTCACCCCTGGTGGCCCTGAAGACCCATGGTGGAAGAATGTGATAACAGCCTTGGCTTTACTATGCAATCAAATTAATAATGTAGCTCTGGGATGCAAACTCCGTGTGGTTGAGGTCCCTCTCGACCCAATAGTCTCCATTGAGACATTTTCAGACAAAATGGATAACCTCAGTGCCTTCACCAAGCTTACTGATACGTGCATATCTCAGCTTGAACAAACATGTCAAGGGTTTGAAGCCCATTTGACCACCCTCAAGAGCCAGCTTCATCTTCAGGGTGCCAACATTCAATACCTAAGGGAGCAGGTTGCAAATAAAGCTTCCGTTTCCTCTCTCAACCAAAATTGTGATGATATCCAAGAGGACCTTGAGGGCCTATGGCGACAGCTAGACAAGCAGGCCCCCTGCAACTATGCGAAGACTGAGATCTTGGAGCCAGCGCCTATCCCTGGTGTTAACACCCTCTCCACTCCTCTTCTAACTAACTTTAAACCTAGTTTTAAAGAAAGGTTCATCACGTCTGGGGAAGCATTTCCATCTTTCTGTACGCATATGAGAGTTCCATGAAGGAGGCCACCAATTGGCAGAAGGTAAAGCATATCCGCTCTTGCTTAGATAGCACTTCCCAAGATATCATGACCCCCATTTGAAGGAGTGCAACACCTGTGAACAGGTCCATACAGCCTTAATCCAAGAGCTCTGTAGCAATCAAACCCTAGCCAACCAAAAACAGGCGTTCATGGGTATCCAACTGAATAAAGGAAAAAGTCCCATGGAGGTTGCTAGCCGTTTTTATGCTCAAGCACAACCCTTAGTCACTACAAATCATATCACCCTGGATGATGCTATTACCGCTGTCATTTCTGCATTAGGATCCTAACCTGAGGTTCAAATGCATATGAATGGGCGGAAGAATGGGTTCAACTGTATCCGGGAATCAAGAAAGCACTTAACTAGATCCCTGCATTGAACCTACACTTTCGAGGCTACATCTACAGGCCCCTTTAACCATCCTAGAGTCCATGTGGTCAAAGACCAGAAGAATCCTCAACCTCAATGCACTTACTGTATTGGTTTCAGACACAGTGCCAAAGCTTGCTGGAAACAATTTGCTGAAGAGGTGGGAAAAGGGCCTTCAGTATGAAGGATGAGGCGCTCCATGATGACATACCTACTTAGCCCCAAGAATCCTCCATAACCTTGAACGAACCTGGAGCTGTCATACCTGGAGAAGAAGTTTTGGTATCCAATGATAATAAAGAAATTGATACTGCTTACTCTTTTTCTGGTGACTATCCAAATCCTTATACTGCCCCATTTTGGAAGTCTGGTTACCTGTGTCTCAGTTTGAGAACATAAAAAACCAGTCCTTGCCATAGTCAACAGTGGATCCCCCATGAATGTCATATAATCCAAGTTAATGAAGCGCATCAAGATTGCTCTAAATTTTCCACACTATATGAAGTATGGCACCGCTGGTCCACAATGCACCTGAACTATAGGGGCTTATTCCTCTCTACCAGTACTTTTTTTAAAGCTTGCTGTAAACACCCCCGCTGTAATGCTATATAACCCTAGGTATGATTTGCTCCTTGGGACTCAGTTCCTTCATGACTATTCAGCAGGACTTCATTATTATGGCGGCTTTCTATACCTACTAGGGCATTGGGTCCCTCTGATCTTCAAACCCTCTCATGATTCTAAGACAGAGGTTAAAGCCTGAGCATGTTTACTGGAGAATGGAGGCCTAATCGATTGGCTCATATATCACTTTAGGGGCTCCTGAGTCCAATTGCCCCCTCCTGCTGTTGATGGGCAAGAGGGCATGTCGATCTACTTACCTAGGGCAACTACAATACCTCCGAAGTCACAAGTCAATGCTGACACACAGGTCCATGTTAACATACCCTCCAAATATCTATTGGAAAACCAAGCCTAGACAACACATCCACAAAAGAGGTGCTAACCATTTTGGGGATCCTAGCTCCGGCTTATGCCAGATCTATATCTTTTTCGTTGGCTAACCTTACTGACAAACCTAAAATAGTAGGTCCAACCAGCTCTGCCGCCTATGTCCGCCTGTTACCAGTGGAGGCTATTGCTGATGTCCAAAGATTTGGGGGCTTAAGGAATTTTGGCTTGGAGATGCCTCCTTTGGTCAGCCTGGTCAACATCAGTATCAGCAAAGACCTCTCAGATGACCAACAACACAAGATTCAAGAGTTGTTGGAGGAGTATTTGGACCTATTTTTGGCCTCAACCTAAAACTTCAGAATAATGAATGGAGTCCTACATCATGTGGAAACTGGGGACGCTCCCCCTTCCACTCATGACTTTACCAAAAAGCAAGATTGAAGAGGCCCATATGACAGTAGAACTCAAACAACTACACGACGCTGGACTCCTGGTACCATCGCGCAGACCTTGGGCCTCTCCTCTTCTGCTGGTTCAAAAGAAGAATGGCAGCCACCTGGTGGTGATGAACTATCAGCAGCTCAACTCCATCACCAAGTAGAACAGTTATTCTTTGCCTGAATTGATGATTCCCTCCGTCTGCTTGCTGGATTGCAGTACTTTTCTGCCATGGACCTTGTCAGCGGATATAGGCAAGCTGAGCTCGCCCCTGAAGATTGAGCCAATTGCGCTCACATAGCCAACAAAAAACTATTTGAGCCCACAAGGATGCCCCAGGGCCTTTGTAATGCCCCAGCCACTTTCCAACGTGCCATGGATGGGATCCTTGGGGACTTGAAGCTTTCATGCATCCTCGTCTACCTAGATGACATTATTGTTTTCTCACAAACCTTTAATGGACACATTGAGCATCTCAGGGATGTTTTCAATTGGGCCTGAAAGGCTTCTATAAAGCTAGAACTACGAAGTGCTCATTCTTCTAATCAGAACTGGAGTTTCTGGGGCCCAAAGTTTCCAAGGATGGCATCCAGCCTATACTGGATGAAGTTGACGCCATAGAGAGAATGTCACGCCCCAAAGCTTAAGGGATATCCAGGTGTTCCTAAGCATGGTGGTCTATTATCATCAGTTTACCCCCAGTTTTCTGACCTAGCCAAGCCACTATTCTACCTCCTGCAGAATATTGTGCCGTTTAAAAACAGCCTAAACATTAACAGGATTTTAATGCCTTGAAAACTATTCTATTACTAAACCCATTCTAGTCCACCAGCGTTTTAACACCCTTCTTGATGTATACAGATGCAAGTGATGTTGCCATTGGGGCTATCTTAGCCCAACATGATGAAAAACAAAGGACCATACCGTGGCCTATTTCAGTAAGACACTGATTAAAGCTGAACGGAACTACAGTTTTACCAAGAGGGAGTGCCTGGCTGTCTTGCTAGCCCTCAGAAATCTTTTGGCCTTATCTCTATAATACTCAATTTACCTTTGTTACAGACCACTAGTCGATCTGGTTGCTCCAGCAAATAAAGGACCCAGATGGACGATTAGCCAGGTGGGCCTTATGACTTTAGAGCTATGATTTCACCATCGTCCATCATGCAGGCGCGATTCACCAAAATGCTGACAGACTCTCTAGGATGCTTATGCTAGCAGCTTCTGACCCCCAAGGAGGACCAGCTTTACGATCTAATAGGTCAACTTAAGCAATGGGAGTTGGAAACTTACGAGGTCCAAGCTGAACACCAAAGGATGACTCGAGACACTCAAATTAAGGAAGGGCTGCTCTACAAGAAGGTCAATAAGAAGTAGCTCCCTTATGTCCGCCGCTCTTCCTGAACTGATGTTATTCTAGAGGGCCATTCTACTCTGAGACACGGGCAGTTAAGAAAACTTATGAATGGCTGAAGTCAAGATGTTATTGGGACTGATAATGGTGGGTACCATCCAAGAGGTCTTGGAGGCATCTATGACTTGCCAATCCCAAGACCAAACCAATCCTTAATAACAACACTCAGTCATCGCCCCAACAGGGCCCTTCAATGTTGTTAGCATTGATGTGTCAGAACCTCTTCCCACTGGGTTGCATGGCTATAAGTATATTATCCTAGCCGTGGACCACTTAGCCAAGTGTGTTGAAGAGATTTTGGTCCCAGCTGCCACTGCCAAAGCCACAACTCTCTTCCTTGTTCTATCCATTTTCACCCAGCATGGGTGCCCCCAAACCTTACATTCAGATAACGGGTTTTTATTTCATTTCACAGGTGGTACAAAAACTTACTTTGTTATTCAGCACTACCCAGGGTTCTCTCTGCCCCCTACCACCCATATAGTAATGAGGCGGTAGAACGTGCTAACGGAACTCTTATCTCCATTTTATGAAAGATGGCTGCCTCAAAGCCTGCTCGCTGGAACCACTACCTACACAGCTCTTTGCTTGCCTACAGGATAAGATACCACCGAATCATCAAGATGTCCCCATTTGAAGCCCTATATGGGCGTGCACCTCAGCTACCAAGTAGTGTCCAGCCATTTCTCGTAGACCTCCACACCTGAGAACTTTATATTAACTATGAGGGCCTTAACAAATGAAATTGTCCGGCTTCAAGCCCTAGCCACACAAGGAATTGTCTCCACTACAGGAATAGATACATCCTAATACAATCTCGGCCAACCTACTTACCAACTTCCCAATTAGGTGACCTTGTTTCCTTCTATCACCATCGACCTGGAGGCCAACAAAATAAGCTAGACGTTCTATAGTCTATACCTTATAAGATCATTCATAAGGTGAAGTCAGAGTACTCCATTGCCCATGTCAACCAGGGGACCGTGGTTAAAAGGGTACATGGGCGGTTCCTTCAGCCCTATACCCCCTCTGACAGGATCTTGAGGGGGTGTTGTCAGGATTCGAGTTGAAAACAAGATTGAATGCCCCACTTCCAAATTGAGCCTAAGTGAATCAACTCTTAAGCCTATTTAAATTTGATGACTTCAGGAGTCTCATCCCCACTTCCTGAGTCACATAAGGCGGAGTTTCCACCAATCCAGTCATGGGGTCGGCAAAATACAATGAGGGTGTTAAACAGGCGGTCAATCTGGAAGGATATGAAAGATCCTGAATGGATGGGGCCACGAAGATCCTTGAGGCACCGTGTCCCTACGCACCCTATAAGTATCAACACATTTTTTTCTAATAAAATATTTGGTATCCTATCTATTCTTCCATTTCCTTTTTGACCCTTTTTGCAAATTTTTAGTCTTAATCCCATCTTTGGACCTTGGCAGCAGTCTAAAGAACTGCAACGTTTGTCAGATTAAGGTGGTTGACTTAAAAATAAACCTTTGACAACCATCAGATTGGGCGATTATCCTTTCAATGCTTGAGCTAAAACCTTTACTCTCACCTTGAAGCCTATTGCAATTACACGTTTTGGGCTGAATATCTCAACTTAAATTCAATCAATCAATATATCAATAAGCTCAGGCCGAATACACTCAGACATTATGGCCAAGTATCTATGCATCAAATCTTGGCAATTGGTCCCAATTATTGTGAACACAATCAACTAAACAGTATATAAATTCGTTTAGTACCAACCTAAAGTTACCATTTAAAAGTCCCCTGGACCATCAGATGAACAAAAAACCAATTAATTTCCCGCCCTAGAGCGAAATTTGTATGTCAGAATGCATAATTGGCACAATAGCACTTGCACATGAACTGCCCAAAAGGGAGTACCTAGTGCTATCGAAAGAGAGGCCTGCCAATGTCCAAATTAGGGGTATGTCATCTACTTGAATCGATGTAAGAATTTCACAGAAGGTGTATTTTGTCAGCAGTATGACGAAACTCAAATCAAGAAGATCCTAGTGAATTTTGCATCCTTTTATTGCAATTTTTGTAACTGAAATCCTTCCAATTTTGAGAGTATTTTGCCACCAATAAACCTAGGAAAAGTTCTCAGTCATATCAGTTTAAGGGCTGAACTGAGGTGGTAAAATATCTGCTGAAATTGCATGCTCAAATGTGGCCAGGAGATGCCCAAGAGGTATAAATACCAGTGCCTGACCTAATGACTGATTATATTATATATAGCTTCTAATAAAAGTTATACTTATTTTATCCTTTTCCTGGTCTTTATCTGATTCCTAACCTTGAGGAAGTGTCAACAAGATGCAAAATGCCAATTCCACAGCTTGTATCAAAACCAGCCTCAGAAGAAGTTCCATAACAAATGGAAAATTACGCTCAAAATTGGCCAGAAGAGTCGGGCAATTTTAATAAGCCTAGTGATTTTCCAAACAGTCTGAATACCATAAGCCACTGGCAAAATCATGGATTATTCAACGAAACTTCATCCCTATTAAGCATGCAGGCTAATAATTTCAAGTGAGAGAAACTAAGAATTTCAAAACGTCAACAAGGGGATTGGCAAATCTTTTGGGAGCGCAGGCAGAAGCAAAGCCACAATACAAAAAGGGGCGCAATAGTTCCTGAGATCAGCCATGGCTGAGGGTTGTCCTTGTAGACCTTTATTCTGGGAGTGGACCCAAACAGCGTCATGTGCAACAAGCGCAGTAGGTTTACATTGATTGGACGTCCCCACCAAGGAGCAAGAAACCTTCAGGTTATTAAACTGTGTTGATCAGCTCCTTCAGGGTAATGATGGCGCTGCTCCAAAGAGGTGGGCACCAAGGTATGTGACAATGAGCTAAAATTGGCCAGGATGGGCTGAAGAGATGGTCACATAGATCCATTTGAACTTGATGGAGCATGTAAGGTTCTTGGCTCCAGATATCAGGATGGACAGGGCTATGCACCCATTTAGGACCAAGAAGGGCTTGTACCCCAAGGCCCTGCCCCTTACTCAGATCTCTGAACTAGTGCATACCCTAGATGATAGATGAGTGGCAGCTGCCACTCTGCATTTGCCCGATACCTTTTCCACATCCACCCCTCAACCCAAAGCTATTCAAGTGTCAGAATCTACAGATTTATATATAAGAAAATTTAAACAACTTTGTATAAAATTTAGATATCACAAAAAGCTCTCCACCTTGGTTCCCATTTCCTGACTCCAACAGCAGGCTCAACTATAAGCAATCTGAGAGAGGAAAAATACCTAGCACCAAATTCGAGCAAATAGTCAAAAAGAAAGGTTTAAAAACAGGAATACCTGACAGCCCATCTTTAAAATTGATAAAGCGAATTTGGACACATGGAAGTCGGAAAAATTTCCCAAGAATGGTTTGTAACCATCAGCTAATACTATTAAAGGAAATGGGAAAAATTATTAATAACGAATTTGAATCAGATATTATTCCCCACTATTCTAGTTCAGCTTTGCAGCCTCCCCAGCCCCCCAGACTAGTTTGAAAACCAGTATCCTACCTATGGTAGGGTGTTGGGTTAATGTTTTTTCTATCTTTATATAAGATATTATCCCAAAAATAATTTTTAGTTATTGTATTGATATTAATATAAAAATTCTCAGTTCCTGTTGTTACAAAGTTGCAGAAATCTTAAAAGTCCCAATATTTTTTTTGATCAAAAAACTCTTGGGTGTTAATCAACCTAACAGTTAAATATAGAAACTACCATGTGACGAGAAACCCCCTTTTTTCCAACCTCACTCTTATGAGGCGCAGCTGTGTGGTATGTGACTGTTGTTGTGGCTTCTGTGGCATCCACTTTCACAGGCCAATTTCTTTTGTCACGTACTTATCTTAACAGGGAATACTTGCTAATGATGGCCTCAACTGTCCTTCTTCCTAGGGGCCTGAAGTTTTGTAAGGCTATTGAGTAGCAAAGCTTCCAACTGCACCCAGAGGAAGTGGTTGAAGTCTCTTTTATCTTGACAATAAGTGGTAGATTGGCATCACGCTTATAATGGTGGATAAAGTTTGACAAGATGCAGAAAAATATCACGTGATTTTGGAAACTAGCTGATTAGTGGGGATGGTGCAGAGGTCAACCAGTATGCTGGATCAAACCTCCTCAAGAATGAGGGCATGGAAATCAAGATCTGAGTAATATTAACATAATTTGGTAGGCAAATAAAGTTTTTCTTACAAAAGCATGGATTTAGTTGCACTCTTGGATTATGTTGAAAAACGCTCAACTATAGGGGTTAAATCATGACCTATGGAAAGCCCCATCCTGAAAACCCACATTTTATTTAAAAAGTAACAGTACAATTGATCTAGCTGGCCATACCAAAGATCAAGTAAAATAACACGGCAGTAATAAAAACTCTTTGAAGATCTGAAGCCCCTTTAATAGGCTTAAGCTTCCCTTTACTTTAAGCATAACTTTTATAAACGAGTGATTAAATAGATTTAACCAATTAAACTTGTCATTATTTAATTTAACCAATCAGGGATAAGTAAGCGTCTAAACCAACCAACCAACCAAAAGTTTTTCTCAGCTGCACTGATGGGAGGTAACTTGGCTCATAAGGCCCAGCTGCTCAACTTCAAACGCAACGCAAAAAAGGTACCATATATCCCATATAATGACTATGTAAAGATGGTTTAAGGCTTTCATATGACAAGCAATATCAGCCATGAATTCCCCAAATTATCTAATTAGTTTGGCTTGTGCATCACCTTTGGCATAGAAGAGCCCCTAAAGTTAGAAGCAGTAATTTAAGAAATCCCTCTCTGTTTCCCCAATGCGGTAAGCATCACCTTAAAACTCACCACTGGGACCTTGAATTTGTCTTAAAAATGCTGGAAAAGCAGATATGGCAGCCACTTAGACTTTTGTTGTAACTTATACTAAGCTTCGTCAAGGTAAAGAGCCAAAATAAGTCACAGCCATCATACTCAAAACACTCACCCATTATGGGATAATGAAAACATATTTTGTGATACTGGAAAATCTTCCAACCACAATACGCTGAGACATCCTGGTAAAGTCATTCGTGAAAGGGCTAAGCACCTAAGGAACAATAGTATGCTTTGGGATAAAGAAACACCTCCTTCTCCAACATTTAGCAACATACAAGGCTGGGGCCATGATACGCCCTGGGATGGATACTGAGTGAATATATTGCAATCCCTTAGAAGGCCTTTAAAATCTAACCTGATGGCAACCAGTAACGCCATACAATGTGCGTCCTGAAAAGTGTCCTCCCATATGCACCTGTTGCAACAAAGTAGGGCACAAAAACAACGCCTACCCTGAAACCTGAGATAGCCGCCACTACATGGAGCTGGAGGCACCCATTAAGGCCCCAGATGCCAATGTTGCTTTGACAGCTATCCAGTGAGAAGCACGGGCAAGATATGAGGTAACTAAGCCATAACACATAAGCAACGCAAGGAGGCTAAAAAGCGAGAAGAACTGCTGAAAAAGCAAAGAAATCCTTGAGAAAGAGGAAAAGGAAGTTGCAGCCAGTGAGGAAGCTGCTAGACTTGATTTAGGGAAGCAATAGAGACATCTGGCGGGTATGACCTCCCCCCATAACCCAGCCTAGCCCAAACTTAAGCCCCCAAGAATATCACCAGCTCATGGAAGACACACCATTCACCCACATCTATAATGATGCAAAGAATGGCTCAGCGTGCAAACAACTCTAGTTAGCTAATCAAATAACTTCCAAGTTCTAGATGATATAGGCAATGAGAATACTATTGATATAAATGGCTCTAACAGAGTAAAATGGCCCCCAGAGTAAAATCCTTAGATCTTCCAGCCCCAGCCAGCTATGAAGGCCCATTGACCAGATCCAGAACTGACGCCCTTGGTCCCAAGAATCAAGCCCAGATCCAGTCTGGCACTGGTCAGCCATAGTGGGTATGCTAGGCTCTTAATCATATGGACTCTTATATCCAGGACTCTCATCCACCAAGTACCTGGATAAAAAACAAGTGCTATTGCTAAAGCTCACAGCAAATGTATTTGTCCTTCAAGGAATAAAGTTACCTTCTGGAAAGGAGGAAGAATTGTTCAGAAGCTTTCATCCTAACCAATTGTTCTGGACTAGCTATTGTGGTTTTGTGATCAATGGAAAAGCTAATATAAAAGTTATTTATCATCAATTTAAATTTGATAGGTAGAGTCCTCACCTTATCATTCATTTAAGAACAATCATATTATGCTCATCCATCTAATCATCGGTTGAGGCAAATGAGAGAGTCCTATTTTTAGAGAATTTAGCCGTTTTAGACCTCCCAATGGTACCATCTTCCTAGGGGAATTTAATCGTTGGCTGGATGGTTCACAGGACATATGGTCAAAAATAAGTGACCCTCCAACTAAATCAAACCCACTAAGAAGCCTAATAATCATGAAAGTCCTCATGGATGCTAAACCACCATTCAATAAAAGATTTTAGAACCTAACACACCCACATATTGTCAATGGTCGGTTAATCAGTGCAACAAAAATAGACTGGATACTCATGCCAGCCATTATGAGACCACATGTTGAAGCATTCTCAACCAGCAACCTCCACCTCTCAGACCACAGCTAGTAAAATTAGTGTCCACCCCCAACAATCAACCCACCAATACCAATGATGGATTATGCTTCTCCCTAAGCATGTAATAATGGTACAAGTTGAGGACAAAACGGTGCGAATTCAGAAGACTTATCCCATTGTTATGATTCAACCTCCATGTAGCAGCAATGGTAGACCCTTTAAAGGGAGGCCCTCAAGGCCCCAGCATACGCAGCTGCCAGATACACAAGAAAGGAGCTTGTGGAACTGTCAGAAATTCGACTATGGGCTCTGCTAGTTGGCATGCTAACCAATATGAAGACTGGTCAGCCCTTGCCATTTTACCTTAGGCGTCAGGGCTAGCAGCGCTGGGTAACCCCTTGGCATGTCACCCGCGCCATTTTAGGGATCTCCTATCCTCATTCACTAAACAACAAATAAATATAAACTTAAATCATAAAAGAGAATGAGCAAAGGGAGATATTTATTGAAAGGGAAGAGCCAGGTTGTGACAAATGGGGTCTCTCCACATTGCCACAAAGCAGTTAGGCAAGAGGGCCCATGTGAGGGCCCATAGGCAAGAGAGGGCCGCTGTGGTTAGGTCCCTCATTCGTTGGCTTGTTGAGCAGTTTAGATATCACTGGAACACTGTAAGGATGATGCTCACACTGAGGAGGGCAGTTTGACCCCCAGATAGAGCATACAGAGAGGCGACAGCTCTGTCAAAATCTGAGGAATGGTCCAATTTGCTTCGCTCAAAATCCCTTATTTTCCTTTAAATCTTAAAAAATGATTATAAAATCTAAAATTTTTTATTTTCAATTTTTTATCTATTTGAGGCAAGCCGACCAGGGGACAGACATTACCAAAACAGAGAAAGAAAGTATCAACATGAAACCTGAGCAGGGCAAATTATGTCATAGAAAGTTTTTTTCACCTCCGGATAGGGACTCAGATTTTTGGTTACATCATGGGTAAGGTTTTCGTGTTGTTATACCTACTAACCACCAATAGCTTCCTTCAACTGGCACTCCAATCAACGTGCAAAGGGTGGGAATCAAACCCACAACCTTCAGGAGGGTAGCCATATGCCCTACCAACTCGCCTTCCACCCCCTTATTTTCAATTTTTAAGGTTTTTAATTTATATATTAGAAGACAAATTTGTCTTAAACACCTTTTCTTGGTTGGTTTTTATATTGTGGTTTGGGGGATATGGGAAAATTGGACCCTGCAGAGTCCGCGGGCGGCAGGCTATTTGCAAGCCTATTTCAAGAATCTCAGCCTCTGAAATTCCCATCTAGGCCCATTCTAGACTGTTCATTGAGTACCTGTGGCATTACAGAAACTTTTTCACATTTATTTTCATTTGTCAAGGACAAATCAGAGCAAATCTCGGCCTTATCACCAAAATTCCCATTTTTAGGATAATTTGGCCTTTCAGCCCCTGATTCGCTGGGCTGCCCTTTACTGTGGCTCTCAATATTTTTGACGAGCGGCAGATTCAGCTTGGCAGCTCCTGATTCGCTGAGCTGCCCAATGCTGTGATTCTTGCTGCTTCCGTTTTTGGCATAATTTGGCTTGGCAGCCCCTGATTTGCTGGGCTGCTCTTCGCCGTTGCCAATCTCTATGCATAGGTCCTTGGAATTTGGGTTGGCGGCCTCTGATTGGCCCAGTCGCCATTTACATCAACCTTTGCCACCCTTGCCTCAAGGTTTTGACAATTTTATAGATCTGATTTGACAGACTGCCATTTTTGAGGGCCGTTGACCTTGAGCCCTACAATTTTGTTTATGTTGTTTACATTATTGCTAGCCGCGATCACCACCTTAGGGAGGATCAGGGCTATGTGGCGGTCAGGCAGCGCCTTGACCATCACATCACCCCCTCAGAGGAGAGCCCCCTGCGCCCCCAGTATTCCTCCACCTTCCGGGGACAGCTGGCATAATTGGTGGCTGTTTTCCAGGAGGATTCTTCTATCAGGTAGCCAACCCATTTCACCAGGTACCATCGCTTTTTGCGAGCGATCTTGGTGTTCAGAATCTCCTCCACCTCATATTCTGCCTCCCCTGGGTTGTCTGACTGGACCAGCTCTTTCTTTGCTGATATGGGTCCTTCATACTTTCTGAGCTGTAAAACATGCAAAAATGGATGTGCGTGCAATCCTTCCAGTAATTCTGATTTGTATGCCATCTCATTCACCTGTCGGAAGACCTTGTAAGGTCCCAGGTTGATAGGCCCAAACTTCCTACACTGTCCTGGGGGATGTTTAGTGTTTTGCATTTATCAATACATAGTCTCCATCTTTGAGGGGCAGAGCCTTGGAATGATGCACATCTGCCTTCCTCTTATGAGCCTCCACCGCCTTCTCCAGGTTGGCTCTCAAAATCTCAAAATTTTCCTTAATTCTGGTCACTAACTCATCTACTGCAGGGTTCGTTCCCCCTGTGTGTCCCTCCATCATCCGTGGATGATACCTGTGGTTTGCAAAAAAGGGAATATTTCAGTAAATGAATGCACCAGGTTGTTGTATGCAAACTGTGCAATCATCAGCCACTTGATCCAATGATCATGTCACATGGTGAGGTAGCACCATAGGTACAGTTTCAGGGTCTGATTGACCCTCTCCATCTAGCCATCTGACTGAGGGTGGTAGGCGGAGGAGCGGCATGGTATAATTTTTAGATTTTTCAGGAGGTGATCCCAGATCCTGGAGATGAACTGCAGGCCCCTGTCCAAGATGATATCGATCAGGAGTCCATGTTAAGCAAAGACCTCCCTCATGAAGATTTCAGCCATGTCCTTTGCCATGATCTTAGAGGTGCAGGGGAAGAACTCAGCATACTTCGTTAGTTGGTCCACCACCATGACCATGTTGTAGCCCTCCAATTCTGGAGCCCTATGATAAAATCCTTGCTCAGGGAGGTCCACGGCATTTGGGAAATCTGCTGTGGCTTTAGCTTCCCTGCAGGTTTATTTTGAGATGGCTTTGATTGGGCTCAGGTAAGACAGCGCGCGGTATACCCTCTTACCATTCCTGCTAAGCCCAGCCAGGAATAGTTCCGGTATGTTAGCTCGATTGTTTTCCCCACCCCAGGGTGTCCCACCAGGGGGTGGTCATGAAATACTCCATTACTTCGGTTTGAAGCTTGAGCGTCAGGACCCATAGGTCATGGTGCAGGATGAGGCCTCCCTCCTTCCTGAAATTTTTGTAGCCTTCGCTGGGGTCTCTCCCTCTATCTCTCTCCTGGCCATCTCTCCAAATTTGGTGCGTTGCTAAGCTGTCTAATTTCTCTCTTTTAGGTTGGCGCATTCCTCCTGTATCAATGCAAATAGCTGGGGAGGGAGCATTATGGCTATGTTGAACTCGTCCAGCTCCTCCTTTGTGAAGGTCATTTTTGGGTCCTAGCTGAGTAGGTCTGGGAGTAAGTTTTCTCTCCCCAGGTTTTTATTCTATTTTAAAATTCATATTGAGACAGCTCCAGGTGCCAGCGGGCTTGTCTTTGGTTCATCCTATGGGGGCTCTTGTGAACTCCAAGGCCCTGTGGTCAGTCCAGATTGAAAAGGATGACACGCATACAATAGATGATGCTGCCACTCATCTAGTGCCGCAACAATTGCCAGAAGTTCCTTGTCATAGACAGGGTAGTTTGTTTCCGCCAGTAGCATCTTCCTGCTAAAGTAGCATACCGGGTGGTCCAAACCATCCTCCCTGTCTGCAGAAGGACCGCCCCAATGGCAAAATTCGATGCATTTATCACTACAATGAATGAGCTATCAGCGTCTGGGTGACCTAGGACTGGCGCTGTGAGGAGGGCCTCCTTTATGGCCTGGAACGCCCTCTCTTCTTCCTCCCCCATTGGAAAGGGACTTTCCCAGTCAACTGGGTAAGCGGGGCGGCTGTTTCTGAGAGGTCCTTGGTGAATCTCCTCAGATAATTCACCACCCCTAAGAAACTGCGCACACCTGTCTTGTCTATTAGTGCTGCCCATTCCTTCACTGCCTTCAGCTTGTCTGGGTAGATGGCTGTCCCCTTTTCAAATACAACGTTTCCTAGGAAAGATACTGAGCCCTTGTAGAATTTGCATTTGGAGGGCTTCAGATGCAGGTTAGCCTTGTCCAGTGCACTGAGGACCCTCTTGACGTCCTCTGTATGCATCTCGTGAGACTTGGATAACACCTAGATGTCGTCCATGTATGCAACACAGCATCTCCCGATTAAGTCGCCCAGTGCATGGTCAATGATTCTTTGAAAGATGGCAGGGGCGTTCAAAAGTCCAAACGTCATAACCTTGTACTCATATACCCTTAGGTGGCACTTGAATGCCATGTACTGTTGGTGCTCGGGTACAACTAGCACTTGTTTGAAAGTGTCAACCAGGTCCAACTTAGAGAACACCTGACTCCCAGTGATCATCTGTGAGATGCTCGCCATTAGCGGGATGGGATAGGGGTCTGTTTCAGTTATGGCGCTTATATGGCAGTAGTCCACACAGGGGAGGAGCTCGCCGTTGGCCTTGGGGACCAGGAGGATGGGGGACACCACAGGGGATTTCGAGGGCACTATCATCTCTCGCTCCAACATATCCTTCACATACTGGTCTAAGGCTTCCTTTGCTCTGGGGTTCAGGGGGTACACCAGGCTTCCTTTTGGGAGCTCAGCATCCTCTTTGAACTTGAACAAGAATAAAAAGGGCCCTGTGGATCGTAGGGGGAGGCGACGCTCTTCTGGAACAGGTGTTCAAAGTCTCTAAATTCCTCCGGTATCTTTTCCCTCTCCGTCCCTAGGAGCACAGAGTTCACGCCAGGCCTGCTTCTGCCAGAGGCAAAGAATTCTAACGACATAGGCTTTTGTTCCTTGGGGTAAAGCATCTCCTGTCCCTCCTCCAGATCAAAATTTGGGGAGTACTTATGCCACCATTTCATGCCCAGAACGATGGGGTGGGGCAGGTTCTGGATGGCACAAAAGTCTTCCCAGAATTGGTGGACTCCGTGTTGGAGCTTGATCCTGGGTTCAATCTACCAGAATTCTGATGACTTGGAGGTGTCCGCAAGAGTCACAGTCCCCTTTTCTCGCAATTGTACTCCCAACTTCTTGGCTAGCTCTCAGTCCATGTAGTTTTCTTCGGCCCCAGTATCCACTAAAACCCACAGTTTTTCTAACTTAGCCCTTTCTCTTTCTTCTTTCGCTTAAAAGTAAATGGCTTAAACATGTAGGAGGAACCGTTTCCTATATTGAGTGAAGAGAAGTGGGAAGGGGTCGGGCGAAGGTTGTAGGTGGAGCCATCTGAGCCGCTGGGAGCAGTGGGTGCAGGAGCTGAAAGGCGTGGGGCATTCTCCCCGGAGCCCCCCTGCTCCTGTTGCCCCATATGGCTTAATATGGGCTCTGACTCCACGCGTTGTCTGCGGAATCAACTGTGATTCCCAGGCACAGGGGCTCTGACTTGGGCCAAGGTTAGCTGGCTTACTACCTGGGAAGCAACAGTGACCTCTTCTTCCAAGGTTGCCCCCAGGCGGGTGGCGGCCATAGCTGTGAGGATGTCTGGGCGAAGGTTCTATCTAAACATCCATGCGAGCTGGGAAGGAGACACTCTGGCGGCTTTGCTAGGGGCTGGAACAACCGAGTGTACACCTTGACGGCCATTTTCCCTTAGCTGAGAGCCAAGAGTGCAGACCAGGCGGCATCCTGAGAGTTGTTTGGGGTGGCGGCTCTTTCCACAAGGTGGAGGCAGTCCTCCAGAGAGGCAGGAAGGGGCGGCTGTGTTTCCAAGAGGTCAGTAAGACAGAATGACAGGTTCTTGAGTAGGTCCGCTATCACCTGGGCAATCTGGAGGGACGCGGCTGTTGTACCCCCAGAGGCCGGTGTAAGGCAGGCCTGTAATCTAATGTGGGAGAAGGTTCCGTGAATTACACTCAGCTCCTCTGGTGTCAATGCTTGTATAAACTCGGACGTGGTGTCAATGTGTTGGACATAAGCAACTGAATTCCATTGGGATGGGAGGAGACAAGCAGCTTCCCTCAGCAGGAACAGGATGGAAAAGATGACCATTAGGAGAGTAGTAGTATGCTCATACCAGGCAGGTAGGGCTCTCTCATATGGTCTCCCCATCCTATCCCATAAAAGGGAGATGAGGTTGAATGAACTTCATTTAATGTGACAAATAGGTCTCTCCACGTTGCCACAAAGCAGTTGGGCAAGAGGGCCCATGTGAGGGCCCATAGGCAAGAGGGCTGCTGTGGTTAGGTCCCTCATTCGTTGGCTTGTTGAGCATTTTAGATATCCCTGGAACACTGTGAGGATGATGCTCACACTTAGGAGGGCAGTTTGACCCCCAGAGAGCATACAAAGAGGCGACAGCTCTTTTAAAATCTGAGGAATGGTCCATTTTGCTTCGCTCAAAATTCCTAATTTTCCTTTAAATCTTAATAAATGATTTTAAAATCTCAAAATTTTATTTTCAATTTTAAGGTTTTTATTTTATATATTAGAAGACGAAGTTGTCTTAAACATCTTTGATTGGTTGGTTTTTATATTGTGAAATGGGGGATATGGGGAAAGTGGACCCCACGGAGTCTGCGGGTGGCGGGCTATTTGTGGGCCTAGTTTGAGAATCTCAGCCTCCGATATTTCTGTCTAGGCCCATTCTAGACCATTTGTTGAGTACCTGTGGCATTTCAGAAAATTTTTCACATTTATTTTTGTTAGTCAAGGACAAATCAGAGCTCATCTTGACCTTATCGCAAAAACCTATTTTTGGGATAATTCAGCCTGGCAGCCCCTGATTCGCTGGGCTGCCCTTCGCCATGGCTCTCAATACTTTTGACGAGCGGCAGATTCAGCTTGGCAGCTCCTGATTCGCTGAGCTGCTTGATGCTGTGATTCTTACCACTTCCATTTTTGGCATAATTTGGCTGGAAGCCCCTGATTCGCTGGGCTACTCTTCGCCATTGCCAATCTCTATGCATAGGTCCTTGGAATTTGGGTTGGCGGCCTCTGATTGGCCTGGTCGCCATTTACATCAACCTTTGCCACCCTTTCCTTGAGGTTTCAACAATTTTATGGCATCTGATTTGACAGACTGCCATTTTTGAGGGCCGTTGCCCTTGAGCCCTACAATTTTTATATATGTTGTTTATGATATTGCTAGCCGCGATCCCCGCCTTAGGGGGGTTGGGGCTATGTGGCGGTCAGGCAGCGTCTTGACCATCACACAGGTATTTATACTATTTACAAAAAGGGCTACTGCGCCCACCGCCAACCTATCAGCTCTTCTGCTGGTTCTTTCACCCAACCACTTCTCTAGTTCTTACACTTCTTTTTCTTCTACTCTGTTCTCTTCCCTGGTGTCGACCCTCTTACTCAATCCTTCCCAATGTCCAAATTAGTTTTGGTTCATCCTCAGCTTTAAGTCTCCAGTTAATCATATAAGTAATTAATCCAAATAAATGTAAATTTGTATCTGACCTTTGAGTTGATAATACTGCACTGAAAACCAAATCAGTTGCTCACTTTGACTTGGAATATCTCAGCATCTCGCTGACATCACTTCTTATCTTATCAAATAATAAATAAGGCATTAGAAACAACTTTGGCCACCTTGAGCTCATAATTGTTGGATCTTCCAACATTGGATTATCAGGCAGCAAATTCATGGATAAGTGAATACATCATCTTTCTGCCAGAAATCCCACAACAGACCACAAATGACAGTTGTTATTGAACACTGTTCTGCTGACTGATATCAAGTGGATCATCTTCAGCTATTAGTCGCCAGTGATCCTTATACTAATTCGGGGCCACCAATTGGACCCACTCAAACCTAATTACTAAACTCAGCGGAATACTAATTTTAGCTCAACCCAAATTTGGGAGCAACTAACCAGCAATTGAACCAAATAACACGAAACTTAGTCATTAAACCATTCCACCATGATTGGCCATATCATCCCAAATAACGATAAATCATTGGAGGATTCCATCTGGTTAAAATCACGACATGAACTGTTCAAAGCAAATCGCATCCTTGCCCACCTAGCATGCTAACCACCTAGAAGTGGCTACAACTCGAAATGGGCCAGGGAATAGGTCAAACTTAACCTAATTATTAAGAAGCACAAAAAGCTTCCTAAAACAGGGAGTCACTTCAGGAAGGGGAAACCCGGGCAACTAAAGAGTCCTCCCATTAAAGTTCTTCTTATAGGCATATAAAGCTAGGTCAAAGGAATTAGACCTAACAGAATTTTGAACAAAAGAAGGATAGACAACTATTGACCCACTACTGGTATCCTTACTTAAGCATGCATAATATTCCAAGCTCTACGGGGCAGAACAAATGGACAAAGTGGCAAAGGAGTATCTGATCTATTCTATCCATCACATAGCTGTAAGATGGGAGACTCAATACAATTACAGAGGATGAACTTGCACAGGCCATGTGGAGACACCCTTCCAATAAGTCGCTTGGCCCTGATGGAATACCCTACAATCACTTCAAAACAAGCTATGATTCATTGGAGAAACCAATGCTCATTCTCTTCAGCATCAGCCTGAAGGAGGGGTAAAGTGATAACAAGGGGTGCAGAAGCCCACAACATAGTCCTGCACAAAAAAAGGGAAACTGCATAGATTTTAACAACTGGAGGCTAATCTCCTTAAAAAACACAGATATGAAAATAATGGGTAAGATCCTGGCCAGAATAATGGCAGCAAAATCTCCATTCCTACTGCTTTAATACAATATTGCTTTATCCCTGGAAAAAGCATAAGGGAAAACATTAATCAAGTCATCTATAAACTAGTGGGCGCCTCAAAGGGCTTGCTCTGTTTATTAGACCAGGATAAGGCCTACTACAGGGTTGACTAAGACTACCTTGAAGCATTTCTTTTAAGACAAGGTATTACCCAACCTCTGATCAGGTGTATTAAGAGCCATCAACATGGGGAATCATTTTCAGTACTAGGGTCCACCTTCATTTCCCGCCAGTATTTTAAAAAGAGGGCTTCGCCTGGGGGATCCCCTTGGCCCAATACTATACAACCTTTCTATTGATCCTCTCCTCCACTGAATAGATCAAATTATAAGAGTCAAATGCAAAGGAAACCCAACATTCTAAGATAATGGCGTTTTCAGATGATTGTGTAGTTGGATATTATCCAAAGCGGATGTAACAGGTGGAGAAAATAGAGCAATGTATGAGAAAGCATCCCAAGCAATGCTGAGAAAAGACAACTCACAGGCCTTTTATTTAACTGTAGTAAAACCCCCTAAACTTGTGAACAAAAGAAAAAAGAAAAAGTTGACGAGGAGAAAGAGAAAAGTATAAAACAAAAAAACTTAATAAAGAGTTTTTTCAACATGCCCTGCCAACAAATTCCAATTAAGCATCTAGGTATTCTCATCACCAACAAGGGAATAGCCGTACAAGTTATGTAAGATAAACTTCTGGAAGACATCTGGAGAACAGTAGCTAGATGGAGACACAGGAAGACATCTTTAGTGGGAAAGGGCCACCTAGTAAATATAATGCTACTGTCCAAAACCTGGTACCTAACACATGCTATAGAATTAAGCAAAGGCTTTTTTAAATTAACCTCAACTTTACAAAGTTTGGCCATGGAATTCTAGTCCCCACCTGCAAAATCTCAATTCTATTTGACTATCAGGAGAAGGGGGAATGGGGATCATTGGCCTAAGCACAAAGCAACATTCTTATTCATTAAATGAATAGAAGCAGTAGCAGCACAGGAAGACATCCCCCTAATTTGGGCATTTGCTGCTAGAACACAAATTGCAGGAAAACTGGCTTCCAAATCTAGACAGAACTAACACTTTAGGAAAATAGCTGTGCTTGCGCACAGGTTTAGTTGGGCCTTGGATGCCGCTCCTGAGGCCAAGTCGATGCTCTACTACCTTAAAGTACCTGGCATCACAACAAAACTTGGTTATAATAATTATATAAATGTACAAAGGAAGAAGAATGTTAATTATAAAATCAATTGGAAAAATGAACCTCAGAGCAGTGGACCATGAATAGGATTGAGCTCCCTCCCAAAAAAATCCTAGAAATAGAATTCTAGGGGGTTTTACATAGGCTTGAACTGTGCAGAATGGTATGGAAAGCCTGCTCTAAACCTTAATCCATCTGAAAATATCCTTCCTCCGCTAAAAGATTGAGAAGCATCATTTTCAGGAAGAGAGCGATCCAACTCCCCACAAGCTGTGACCCACATGTCAAGAGAAAGTTACCCTCCAGAAGGGGTACTTTGAAGCTGCAATGCCTTCTTGTCTGGGAATCAGCGGCGCACATAGCCCAGCTCCGTTAAATACTGAATATAAGCTCAATACCTAAGACTGGCTGTTTAACAAAAATCTAGACATGAAGTCTAAGACTGAAACAAGGTTACATTTATGCTCGCGCAAATGCCGGTCCACAGCAATTGGATCACCTGGATAAACGACCAACCCAATTGGGCCTAACAGGGCTCTAAATAACTTCTTAATAAGTATACAAAAACACTTTCCATACTATCTGTTTGGTGTAGCCATACAATCCAAGCAACACACAGGTGTAAGCATGGGAGCATTCACACTTGCTTGTTATCTCCTCGGCGAACAAAACATGCTTGTGGATCTCCCACCACCCCAAAACATGAGTTTTTAAAACACAGGGGGCCAAAGGCCGAGACTATGCTGCTAATTCTATAAATCTCCCCGTTACTCCCAACCTCTTGTATACCCCTCTCCTCAAGTGCGTCATCTCAGGTCACGCACTCCCAAATAGAAATTATTTTTGAAATTATGATTAAAATTTTATAGGCTTTAAAGGGCTAAATTTTTTGATGATGTCAGCCATTATATACCCCTGAACAACTAAGTATTTTGACAGACAGTCAGCTGATATCTGAGGACATACATGTATAAATACTGATTACGACAACTATGCACATGACGTTGCATATGATGACATGGACGAACACATTTTATACCCTTTTGTTCTGTCAATAATGGGATTATTACCAAAACATTTAAAGAGTTTCCAATTTTGTACAAAGCTTACTGATGTGATTATTACAAAAATGCGAGGTAAATAATTTAATCCATCAATTAAGACAGCTAATGTACCCATGCAGACAAAGGAGTCACAAGGGTCTTGAGAACAATAGGAACATTCAGAGCAGCAACCACACATTACAAGAAGGTGAGCGCTCCATATACTTTTTAAAAAGCTTAGAAGATCCAAAGGATCAATTAAGTGGACTCTTCTGGGCATGAAATTAAGAAGTAAATGAAAAGTCGCATTGTGAGAAAATCTTGACTTGATATAAGCCAAGTCCCTATCAAACACTTAGGAGTACAAAAGACTATAGATACTATCTATTTTCATATCATTGAAGTGAATTCTTTCACACAATCTGCCTTTACTATAATCATTTTTATTGTTCTCTTTCTTCTCAGAGTAACTTTCAAGCGATTTTAATTAAAAGAAAGTAAAAAAGAGCCTAACTAGCCTACGAAGTCCTTCATTAACTCCCCAATTATAAGTCCTGGGGGAACGTCCCCTGTGCATGGATCAGGCCATATTCTGATTTACGAGTAAAAAGAGTCCAAAGAGAGTGGATGTATCCCTCTTTACACAGGGTGACCTCGCCCAAATGGTAGATGAGTGCTGGGTAACAGCTCTCCCTCTTTAGATCCCTCCACCAGTGCCCACGCTCAACTCAGCTAAACCTGTCCACCAGGTCAGGGAAATTTTCACTGAGATCACCAATTCAAAGTCAATTGCTCCAAAACCAATGCAAATCAAGCCTGCTGTTTGAAAACCACATAGTCATACTGGTATAAAGACTGAATTATTGGCTATAATTACTGATGTTTTTGATTTGGCCAGCAGTGCAATTGTCAAAGCTAACCCCCTCTCAAAATTGTCAGGGATCATCCCCAACGTGCAGGTAGTATCATCAGAAACCATTGACAATAGTTCAAATCCCCCATCTGGAAAATTGGGAGTTGCAGCCAACGCAACTTTTTTGACTTAACAAACAGCCCAGTGACTGGGCACAGGTGGGTTGAGCATCCCAAACTCATTTCCAACCAATTGGGACCTCCCCATGTGGGGTGGCCCAGGGGAATTTGTTGCTCATTAGTCAGACGCCGTCGCACCAACTTCTGGAACTCATTTGAGCCTCAGTTCAGATGTTCAAGGGAAAACCAATAGTGACTCGGCCTGCTGCCAAATACTTTGATGTCAGTTCCCATTGAGCTTAGCTGCCCCTTTTCCCAAATAATTCGCCAGTTAGGCTAAACTTGAGGGACCAGATCCCTGCTTGCTCCTTCATCTTTTTTTAGTGCTAGATGGTCCCAACCCGAGAAGGGAGATTCATTGATGTTTATTAAATTACGCCTGGGCTCCTAAGAGCCTGAGGCGAGGGAAGCACACACACACACGCGCGCGCGCGCGCGGGGGGGGGGGGGGGGGGGGGGGGGGGGGGGGGGGGGGGGGGGGGGGGGGGGGGGGGGGGCGCGCGGAGGGAGGAGGCATCGAGAAAGGGAGGGGGTTTGCGCGCCAGAGCTGTTATGCAGTGACAACTGAGCGGGGGAGGGTTGGCGACATAGTGCAGACCTTCAGGGCCATCTCAAAGTGTACCTGAAATTGGGTGATCATGTGTGGAAGGGTCCACACCTGCTGGTCAAAGGCAGCACGAAGGAAGGAGTTATGGATGGTCCAGATGGCTGTGGCACAGGCGAGGACATGGAAGGGTTGGTGGTAACCAGACAACGTCTGCTCGAACATGAGGTCTTGCACAGGGTGTCCAGACCAGGGCTAAGCATGGAGGAGCGTGCGGGCCTTTGGCCAAAATGCGGTGACACCTGGACAGGTGAAAAAACGATGGAGGTGGGAGTCAATAGGCTCTGCACAGCGGGGAAAGCTTTGGTGCTGGAAGGTAGGGCCATTCTGGTCCCCTGTCCTGTATGAACAGTGGAGCACCCTCCATAAGGTGTTGGACATCTTTGCTGACAGGATGGGGTGATAGACGTCCTTCCACAATTCCTTAAGGTCAAATCTCATGGAGTGAGGGAGGATCTCAAGGAATCTTGGGCGGATGGGAGGACGATCTTGGGGGTTGAGGCGAGTTGTGACAACTTGTCCATTGTGCACAATTGCATGACGATGGGGGCTGAGGCCAGGGCCTTCTCTTCTGTATGGAAAGGCATGGTGGATCCACGCGCCTACTCGTTTCAGGGCAAGAAGAGCCTGGTTCCAGTAGGGGGATGAGGATGGTTTCAGGCGATGGCCTGGGTGGTTTGTGAGCCACTCCCCTAATGAGGTTAGAGATGCTCTAGGAAGACCCAGAGCTTCTGACACTGACTGGCGGAGGGCGGGCGCCCATTGGGGCATGGGGGTCGCGTCCCAGAAGACAATCGGCCATAGGAACTTCAGGAAGATTGTGGTGGCGTGGGATCGCGTGTCCAGAAGCCCTAGGCCCCCTTCATTGCAGGGTCGGGCAAGGGTTGAGAGGGCCATTAGTGGATGGTTTGAGCCCCAAATCCAACAGCGGAGGAGTACATTGAGCCGCGTATAAAAGGCATCTGTGAATGGGCAGACGTGCGCTAGGAACCAGACTTTAGAGAGGAGGAACACATCAACCATCAGAGCTCGACCCTGGGGGGTTATGTGCCACCAGTTCCAGCTGGCAATCCTGGAGTTAACTTCTGCGAGGAGCAAGTCTTCATTGTCTTTTAGCGCAACTCCTTGTTGTTTGGTGAGAACGCCCAGGTGACGGAAGGTGCCGCGCACAGGTTCAATACCAAATGGTGGGGGGAAGGTGGGGGAGCCAACTTGTACAACAGTTGTCTTGGAGGTGTTGACCATGGCGTTGGACGCCTTGGTGTACCTCTCAATGGTCACAGCAGCGAGGGCAACATCCCCAGGGCAGCCAAATGCAATGGCGGTGTCATCTGCAAATGCCATGGTGCGGGTGGGGGCTTTACTTGGGACCAGAATCCCTGTTAGCTTGTCCTGTAAGGAGGCCAAGAGGGGGTCGAGGGTGATGTTAAAAAGGATAGGGCTCAGGGGGTCCCCTTGCCGGAGACCTTGTCCAACTGGTACTGCCACTGTAAAACCCATTGGCGCCAGGACTCTGGTGTGGAGCTGGTCATAGAGCGCTGCTATCCATCACCTAGCTGCGGGGGGGGAGATGGAAGCGGGCCAGGGAAGCATTAATATACTTCCAGGCCACCCGATCATATGCTTTCTCCATATCCATGAGAGTCACAAAGCCATTCACCTTACGAGAGTTAGCAGTCAAAGTTTTTGAAGGTCATTATAGTTGTCCCATAACGACCTCCCAGGAATAAAACCGTGTTGGGATGGGGAGAGGCGAGTTGACACCCATTTGGTGATGCAGATGGCCAGAAGCTTCGTGAAGAGCTTGTGGTCTGTGTTGATCAACGCTATGGGGCGCCAGTTCGCCAGGTTCTCACGGTCTTACTTCTAGTGGATGAGTGTCGTGATTGAGCCTCTGGAGTCAGGGAGGACCTCGCCATTCACCAAGAGTGCAGCAAAGAGGTCGCGGAGGGTTCTGGCTATCACCGCAGGTTCCAGAAGGTACACCTCGAAGGGTATTCCGTCTGGGCCTGGGGCTTTAAGCCGTGGGGATTTCAGAAGGGTTTCCATCACCTCCTGGATGGAAATAGGCGCCAGTAGAGCCTCATCAGCCCGAGGGTCAATGGGCGGCTTTGGAGCCCGCCACAGGAAGTCTTGGATGTCCGACGGGTCCACCTGGGTGGCATGGAAGAGGCTGGAGTAGAAGCGGCGTTGTTCCTGCTGAAGTCCTCCTTATCCGAAGTGGTTGTAGTGCCAATCTTCAGTGCAGTAATATCCTGCGCTGTTGACTGGGCTTTCTGTTTCTGAAAGAAAAAGTGGGTGGGGCGTTCCCATTGAGCATAGTAACGAGATGTTGTAAAGTTTGCTTCCCGTTCTTCCTGCATTGTGAGCTCCAAGCGGAGTGCTTCCTGCGCCGCTTCCCAGTCTTCCAACCAACTGGGAGAGGGCGAAGGCTGGAAGTTTCGCTCCAGATTTCTGATTCTGGCTTCCGCCCTTTTAACTCTGGCGCGAGCTGCGGTCATCTGGGCTTTGGCACAGTTGTAAGCAACGCGGGTGATGCCCTCCTTGGTCATCGCCCATCTAGCCTTGTGGTCAAGCAGATTGGGTGGGGGGAGGTGAGAGTCTCCCGGATGGTCATAGACAGCTTCTCCTTAGTGAAGGGGTTGTTGAGAAGAGCTGGGGCAACCCTAGGCCAGAACCTACGCGACAGTCTAAGCGTGGTGGTGAGGACAACGGTGAGTGACCTGTGACCACTCAGATGGTTATCACGAGAGATGGGAGAGGAGACGCGGCCAATTAGCAGGGGGCCAATCAGTGCCATATCTATGCGTGACGCTGACTGGAAAGCTCCTCCATCATACTGGATCCTAGTCATGCAACCTAGGCCAGACGCGGAGGGTGGAAGCGCATCCATAAAGCCACTCAGGCGAAGGAGATCCTGGAGGCGACTTGATCCAGGGCGTTCCTTTACTGCAGAAGGGTAAGAGTCACGGACGCGACTTATGGTTGTGTTGAAATTTCTCAAGAGGACTGTATTCCGTGGGAGATTGAAATGGACGAGCTCTTCCAAGAGCTGGTTTTGCTCCTGAACTGCATTAGGCAGGTAGATGCTTGCAGCGAAGAAAGAGAAGTCAGGAGCGATGAGTTTGGCCAGTATGAGGCGGCCACCTAGATATTGTGAAACACAATGGGTTTTAACCCGGGATTCAAAACAATAAGGGCGGCATGGTTTGTCCAGAAGGAGTTGCCTCCAAACTGTTAATTCCATGCAGATTGTTCGTGGGGGAGGATATGGGGCTCCTGGACAGCACCGATGTCAATTTGTGCTGACCTGAGGTTGCGGAGGAGGCGGGCTCTCCGCTTAAAGTCCCACAACCCATTCGCGTTGATGGATTGCAGGGCCAGAGTGCTGCCGTAGGGACTCATAGCTGTTCCCCTCCATGTCCTGGGGGGTTGCCAGCGCTTAAACCTGCTGCTGTGAGGCGGCTAGTTTTGAATCCTTTAGCTTGACTATTAGCTGCAATCCGTGAGGAGCGTCGAGGGTTCTGAGGGGAAGGAGAGGGTGGGAGTGGAGGACCCAGTAAGCCAGCCTAGGATGCTGCCCCCGCTCCGTTGCAGGGGAAGGACCTGAGGGTGCTCAACGGCGACCTCCGCGGTGTCCCCATTTGATGAGTCTGAGTCCATATTCACTTCCTCCAACACTGCAAAGGAGCCGCGCGAAATGGACTGTGGGGTTGGGGTAGGACTCTTTGAGTTGGCACTTCTACTGCAGGCCGCAGGTTGCCAGTCCATGCTTGTGGGCATAGCTCCATTGGGAGCTGAGGGTTGATGCGATAAATCGCTGGTGGAGGTTGGCGGGGGTGCCGTGGAGCCCTGAGTGGGGGTGGCTGACGAGGAGCGCCCTGTGGGAGATGCCTTGCGCTTGGTGAAAGAGGGAGTTGACTCTGGGAGATTGGAGGGGGTGCCCACTGGAAGGGGGGCATGAGTGCGAAGGTATCCCGTACCAATAGTGGGGTTAGTTGTTTCAACTGCTAGGCGTAAGGCCTCAGGGGACAGGTCTTGAACGGGAACCCATTGTGTGGGTTGTGGAATTGCTGCTGCGGCCACGTAGGATCGTTTTTGGCCTGGTTTAGGCCTCTGGGTGGTGGCTAAGAGAGCTTGTTTTCGAGCTGTGCAGCCACTATACAGGTGTCCAAGGGCGTTACACCATGGACACCGGGGGCGCGCCTGATCAGGGTCGACAAACAAGATCTCAGGGCATGCTCCAACTACCGCCACACGAGGAATAACCTAAATGTTGCGGGATACAGAGGGGGAGGGGATGAACGACGCCCTAGCAGTGAGAGCTCTTTGAGTGGGAGCATAGTAAGAGGGGACGCTAAAGTCCACTGAAAGAACAGACCCAAACTCCATTAAACCACGATGGAGTGCCAGTTTAAGAGAATCAGGATCAACAGTCGTTGGTAGGTTGGAAAAAGTAACCCATGAAATTTTCTCCAGGTGAGAGCGTGTGTGGGAGATGCGAAGAGATCCACGTGGAATAGTGACCTGGAGGGTGGCAGCATGGTCAGCAAGGGCAGCTTCAGTGAAGCCCACATCGATGTAGTGGCCCTCCACTGATTCATGGATGGTGGTGTTAATTGAGAATGTCTCCGCGATTGCTGAAAAGTACGAGAAGTAATCCTCCATATAGAATTCAACAGGGTTATGCCCATAGTAAAGGCGAATCGTGTGGGAGAGGGTTGAGTGAGGTAGAGCTTTTTGCGCTCTAGTTTCGGCCCATTTCTTCTTAACATCAGCAACAAACGCCACTTCACGGAGATTAGCTTTGGGTAGCGTTGGTGCCAGAGGTTTTTGCCATGCCCCAGTAGCTCTTTTGTGCGTTTGTGTTTGCTTTGGGCTGCAATCGCGGGTTGAATGTGAGCTGGTGGTTTGGACAAGTTTGCGGAGTTCCCCTGTTGCTGGAATGTTCCAGCAGTTGCTGGCGTCATATTAATTGAGGGGCAGATTGTTGGGCCTCGCTAAATTGGGGAGGCCCATCCAGATTGGAATTAACTCCAGCCAATTGGGAGGAGGGCGATGTTTCATCACCATCCCAATCTATTAGGGTAATTTCAGCCCAAGTATTTGCTGCGATTTCGTGGGCAAAACTCACTGGCTGATTGGTGAATTGGTCGTTTTCAGCACATGGAGATAAAGTGCCAACTTGAGACGTGCCGATTACAGGGTTTAAATGGGACAGGTGGGATTGGAACTGGTGTGAAGTTCCAAGATCCAAACCATTTCTTTCCCCATTAGGAAGAGTAGATTGTCCCAATTTGTTGCTTAGTGAACCAGAATGTGCGGCTAATTCAACCTTACATCTGAGGGTTTGGGGGCCAGGTAGCTGGGTATCGCCCCTCATGGCGGGAGCCAGAAACACGGCGTCAGCAATAATAGATGGGGCTGAACTAGCTGACACGATGGGGGAGGTGAATGCCTGGATGGTTGAGTTGCATTAAACTGAGCCGACGCCATTAGAACAGCGTGGTTGATGGCATCCTTGGTTGGAGGGGGCCCAGCGGGTTGGTGGGAGGTGGCGCACGCAGAGCTGTTGGGCGTGCAGGTTGCAGAAATGCGATCAGGTGAACTGGCGCTAGTTGAAGTAGCTCCAGGTTGGGGGGTGGTGCTTGCTTTCATGGCCGCTGCTTGAGAGTGGGTGATTCTAGTTGACCCTGAGGTGGGTAACTGGGGGTTGCTTCGTTTGGGGTGGTGCTGGCTCGTTTGGCCAAGCCCGCGGGTTCTTTTGCGGGGTTTCCCGCCATATTTGCTAATAGTTTTCGTAAATCTCTTTAGTGGAGCTAAGTTTCAAGTCTGAATTAATTTCGAAAAGTGATGCTTAGCAGAAAGAGTTTTTCTGCTTGCTCCTGCATCAATTGACCACTATTTAATCAGTTGCATTGCACTGAGAAAACTGTTGGCAAATTTTATTTATTTTCCTTACAATAAATTTCTGCCACAAAAAAACTATCAATTTTTATTTTGTTGATATCCTTCTGGCCATAGTCCTGATGGCATTTCCCTGTTGGCCTGTTGGTCCATATAATGGATGGGCTTTACCAGTTTTGATGATTACTATAACCCCAACCATCATCAACTGGATTCAGCGATCCAGACAATTCTGGCAATTCATCCCCCTTGTTTCGACTATCCACCATCAATATACTGGGATCTTATGGCCTTACATCCACCATTTCCAAGCAAGGATCCGCCCCTTGTCTCCTCATTTGTATTGGACCCAACTACCAGTAACCCTGTAGAAACTATCTCAGTGGTGCATTCCCCTTTAGCGAGACCCTTAGTGTCTTGGTTTGTCTCCATTTTTTTTTGTTTTTGTGTTGCTTTCACAATTGCCCTACACCAACAATTTATCTTTTCCCATTCGCGGCTCCATACAACGTTGTGCGTGTGGCAATGCCTCTGGCATTCTGGCTTTTTTGGGTGCTCACGCATCCTGACTGGCAGGCCAGTCTAAACTTCTTCTGCCATTTTCATGAAGTAATCGACCAACCATTGTTTCTTGCCACTTCCACCCTGCTCTTTGAGGTGAGCGCCAAATTGGTTACCCTTTACCAAATGAAAGTGCAATAAGTAGTCTGCTTTTTGTTGTTCGTTTGGTCACTTTCCATTTCTTGGGTAGTATCCACTTTACCTTGGAGAAACTTCTCCAGACTGGCAGAGCCTCGTGGATTACTACCTATCCCCCACCTAATATTCAAGGAAGAAATTCATGTGTTCCTTCCCAAGATATTGTAAACCAGGTACTCGATGGCCTCGCTGAGGTGCAAATGCATTCTGCAATTTCCCTTAACAATGCCGCTGCATTATCCCATGCCCAACAAAGGGTCTCTTTGTTGGACGCAGTAGAAGGGGATGCCCTTCGAGGGTTAGGAGGCCTTCTGCGTTCTTCTTCACAAGTGGGGGATCCCACCTCGCTGATTGCTGTCTTATTGGCTGCTTTGAAACCCCCTGTGTCGCGCTCAGACCATTTATTACAATTGCTTTCTACTATAGCTGAAGCCCCAGCTTGCCCTCTTTGATCTCTACCTTTCGCAAACAGGCTCCTGCATTGGATCTCTCTTATTTATAGGCTTCAGAAAATCTTTAGCTCAGTATTGTATTCAGTTTCTGCCCATCATGAGGTTTGGTCCAACTCTAAAGGAACAGTGGATCAAATATGTAATGCTTCGACAACCATTAACGCCTCCCCTTGCCATCCTTCCCACTATCAAGGGGGTGTTTTCATGATAGGACTACCCAACGTTAATTTGGATGCAGTTTTTACCACTGAACCCATATTAGTCTCAGCCTCAGAGCCCATCACTACCTCTGCGCCAGAGTTGGGTTATCCTGGTTCACCTATTAATGAATCAGTAAAAGCCCTGATAGAGGATGCTGGTTCCCAAGCCTTTGTTCTTCTCAACTTAACTCCTGAAAAGGCCCCAACCTTCCCCCCAATTTGCTTGCAATTCCTTCAGTAGCAACAGAAAAGACCATATCTATAAATAAACAAAACTTCGCTTATTTCTTATTACCTATGAAGATCAGTATTGGATTTCACCACGTCTCCTTTAAGGCTTTGGTGGGTACTGGAGCCACAGGTAATTTTATGAGTGTTGAGTTAGCCCAACAATTGGAGCTGGGCATGGACATGGGTCCTTCAGTGATGGTGGCTTCCTCAGCCTCCCAGACATCGTATATTCTGTCATTCAGTACCTTTCTCAGTACATCAGTTTAGCTTTTGCAATCAGTTTTCCATACTGCCAAACTTGGTGTTCCCAGTAATCCTGGGGGTTGGATGGTGGTGCCGACAACATTTTAGAATCCATTTAGAGTCAAACATGTTATTGTTCATTAATGATCAACTGTAGGGAGAATTTACTTTAGTCTAACCCTTAAAAAAACTCAAGGGCGCAGCTCTATTAATTCCCTCATTTCTCCTGCGGGCCTTCCGTCTGATTTTCCCAATGAATTAATGTGCTATCGAAGTATCTTCAATTCCAAAAAGGTGGAAGGTCTGCTTCCTCACACTAAATTCGACCTGGGATTTAGGATGATGGTTCAATTGGTGAATATCAACTGTCCGTTGTACCCACACACAGCGGAGGAGGAGGTTGCGCTTAACACTTGGCTAGATGATATGCTTAAAAAGGGTGGTTATTTAAGGAGACATTGTCAGTCACATCTCCCATCATCTTCACAAAAAGGCCGATGGTTCCCTCTGTCCCTGCATGGATTAAGGACACTTAAACAAAGTTACGTTTCATGATCCCTACCCTCTGCCCCTGGAACAGACAATCAGCCAAGAAATTGCCAAATCTTGTGTGTTCTCTAAGCTGGATCTTGTCAATGCCTTCAACCAGATTCAGGTGATGGAAAGGCAAGAATGGCTAACCGCGATCTGAACTAAGAGAGGCATTTTTCAATTCCGCATAATGCCCTTTGGGTTGATAAAGCGCCCGCTACGTTTCAACAAATGATTGACAGCGTACTGGGAGACCTCCAGTTCACTTGCGCGGTCACATATATTGATGACATGTTGGTTCACTCCCCAACTCTCAAACAACACGCTAAAGACTTGGAAGCGGTTGGCGTGGCTTTGCACAAAGCGGGCTTATTAATCAAGCCTTTCAAATGTGAGTTCTATATGGAGGAAGTAACTTTCTCAGGAACCTAGTCTTCAAGGATGGCTACGCGATTCCCCCCAATAAGTTGGATGGTATCCATTAATGGCCAACTCTGACAACCCAGAAACAATTATGGAGTTTCTTGGGAACCATTATTTTTCTAAAGAAATTTTCCCTGGCCCTTTCCCAGTTGACTGCCCTGCTCCACCCCCTCAAGGGTAAGAATGTGCCTTTTCATTAGATACCTGAGTGCCAGCAGGCATTCAAGTCGATCAAAGAGGTGTTTTTATCTCTGCCCATTCTGAAACATGAAGATCTTACCAAGCCGTATATCGCCACATGCGATGCCTCCTCTGTGGCAGTGGGGGCGGTTCTGCTTCAGGAGCATGATGGCTTGGAACATCCAGTCGCCTACTTTTCCCAAAAATTCTTATCCATGAAGCAATCCTGGGCCATCCATGATGAAGAGTTGGCAGCCGTTGAATGGGGTTTATGGAGGTATCTGTTGCAGGGTGCTCATTATGAGTTAACTGTGCGAACAGACCACCAAGCTCTGTTGTATTTCAGAAAACCAAAAACTGATGCATTGGCAAGCTCGCACCTATTGGGACTTGTGCAGTTTCAATTTAAATATGAATTCATAAAAGGTGTGCTTAACATACTTCCCAATTTTCTCAGCTGCAACTTGGCCCACTTTCCCTCAGACCCAGATGAAGTGGACCTCACTACTATGATCCCCACTGCCCAAGTCTTGTCAATTGTTCCCCCCCATTGTTGCTTTAGTTGCCCTTGCTCCTGACGCCCCGCTAGTTGCACAGGTCTTAGCAGCCCAAATGACCTGCCCCAAAGGTGTGGAGTTATTCAAGAAATTGTCCCTCAAAGTCAAAAACAATCCCTGTATCCTTGGTGGAGGGCCTCATCTATTTTAGGTCATGGATTTGGGTTACCCTCTCTTCAGAGCCAAGGTATTTCATGCACATCACGATCCTCCCATGGTCAGCCATCTGGGCAATAAGAAATGCATCGATCTGATCAAGCAGACCTACAATTAGGCAGGCTTAACTAAGGAAGTTCTGGCCTGGATCGCCGATTGCATTACTTATTCTTGGGCTAAGTCAGATTGTTCAAAAAGAAATGGCCTCCTACACCCCTTACAACAGGCGGAGGGTACATTGACATCGGTGTCCATGAATTTTATTGTTGAACTCCCCTGCTCTAATGGGTTTACAGCGGTGATGTTGGTAGTTGATCATTTCACCAACATTTCCCTTTTTATCCCCTGTGCTTCTGCAATTATGTCAGAAGTAACCACTCATCTCTTTGTGCGCCATGTGTTTTTTTGTTTGGTCTCTGCAGGAGATCATCAGCGACCGTGGTTCACAGTTCACAGCGTGGTTCTGAAATGACTTATACTAAATTAAAATTTTCCCCTGTCTCTACATGGCATATCATCCCCAGTCTGATGGACAAACTGAGCGAGTTAACCAAGTCCTAGAACAGTACCTGCGTTGCTATGCTGCAGCCACACAGGACACCTGGGCTAATGACCTTCCCCTCTCTCACTTCGCCTACAACAATGGGATTCATGCTTCCATGGGGTTTTCTCCTTATGAAGTGACGCCCGTATATGATCCCTCCTTTTTGATCAGTCCCTGCTTGCAGCCTGAGGTCCAAGCTTCCACAGATCATGCTGAACATATTAGGTCTACTCAATCCTTAGTGCTGGAGAACCTCACTAAAGCTATTGAAGACTACAAGCAGTTTCCAGATAGTAAGCAACTCCCTGGTCATGACATAATGGTGGGCTCATATGTTATGCTCGATATGCACCATTTGAGAATGCAGGTACCCTCCTGTAAGTTCGCAAGCAAGAATTTGGGCCCCCATTTGGTGGGGGAAGACTTGGGCAATAGTGCGGTCTGGGTAAAACTACCAGCCCATTGAAAACAGCACCCCGTCTCCCACATTTCTCAGTTGTCACCATTTAAGGAGACTGTTCCCGCAGATCCTGAGCCAATTGTAACTGAAAATGCGGAGAAGGATGAAGTAGAAAATATCCTAGCATCCCGCAAGCAAAGGTCAGTTCAGTACCTCATGGCCTGGAAAGGTTATCCGGCCTATGAGAACATTTGGGTTAAGGCCCACAATTGCGCTAACTGCATGGAACTGGTTGAGGCGTTTTATGAGTCCCACCCCTGACACTCCCCGCCCCCCTATAAGTCATGACTTTACTGGCAAATAATTTCCCAAAGTGCACAAAAATGTGGCCCTCATGCAGTTTTCTGGCGGTGGCTCTCTTTATAAAAGAAAGGGTAATGTAATTTCTGGGGAACATCACATGTGCGTGGATTGGGCCATCTTCCTGTTTCTGAGTAAAAAGGGTCTGAAGGGGGTGGCTGTATCCCTCGTTACCCAGGGTGACCTCATCCACATGGTAGATGAGTGCTGGGTAACAGCTCTCCCTCTTCAGATCCCTCCTCTACTGCCCACACTCACCTCAGATAAACTAGTCCACCAGATCAGGGAAATCTGCACCAAGATCACCAAATCAAAGTCGATTGGTCCAAAACCAATGGAAATCAAGACTGTTGATTGGAAACCACATAGTCATAATTGGATATAGATTAAATTATCAGCCAGAATTGCTGACAGTTTTGATTTAGCCAGCAGTGTGATTGTCAAAGCTAACCCCCTCTCAAAATCATCAGGGATCAACCCCAACGTGCGAATAGTAT